>JABUQX010121907.1:0-30000 GCA_015478945.1 Trachelipus rathkii | reverse complement strand
ATAAAAGGAGTAATGAAAGGAGGAGTCATCAGCATAAGAATGGATATGTGATGAAGTAATAGAGAGACCATTAATGAAAAGTAGAAAGATTTGGCGATAGGATAAATTCCTGAGGAGTACTACTATTTATAGATTTAAGGGATGAACGGTGGCGTCTACAAGAGTTGTAACGGAATGACCGAGAAGGATATCAGAGAGAAAGTCACAGAGAGAAGGACAGATACCGAAAGAGGGAAGTTTAGAAATCAAAGCTTTGCGCCAGATTCTATCGAAAGACTTTCGATATGTCTAGTGAGTAGTGTCACAACAAAAGATTCACCGAAATTCCGAAGGGCGGAGGCAAAGAATCGAATCAGAAGGAAGATCACCAGTGTAGCGTTTCTTACGAAATCTATACTTTCGATCAGATTTAAGGTTAGAAGAATTGAGATGTTTCCAAACCTCCTGTTAAAGGCCGATTTTATACGTCCCGATACACTAGAATTTGAATCACTCATATATGGACCTAACTCAATTAAGAATTATTTTTTCGCGAAATAATTTAGTTTGACCTGACTATTATTACCTTAAAAAACTTGTGATAAATTGCTACATATGTGATTATGGATAAAGTTGTATTATATTAAAAATATTATAAGTGAGAGTATATACAGAAACGTTACTGAGTTTAATTATTGAGATAAATAACTGAGACGATGTAGTAAATGAACAGGAGGATTCGCATGATAAAACTTCTCTCCCTTACTTCTTGTCCAGGGGAAGACCGAGCGAGCTGGTGTTTTGAGAGAAATGAGTAGTACCCTTATTTTTCCAATCAGAAGGGAAAAGAGTTCATAAAGTTATAGTTAATAGTATATTTCTTTTAAAGTTTAAAGTATAGATGCTTCTAAATGCAATACCTTTATTGAGAGTTAATTTATGTGAGCAAAAACACATGAAAGAAATATAACACGCTTAAACCATCTCTAGGTATATTATAGCGAGTACACCATTCTACATATTTTATCAAATGAATGTTGTTCAACTGTTATTGACCTATTGCAACATTAAGTATATTTCTTTTGTATTCTGTGGGAGAGCTTTAGAGGACATTTAGGCAATGGTAAGATAAATACCACATCTTTAGAAGAGACCGTTTTTAATATGATATAGATAAATTATAATGACTCTGCAAATCATCTAAGGTGTAAATTAGATTGACAAAGGTAGTGAGCCCAATAGATTATCAAATACCTTATTAAGAAGAAAGATATACGCGACAAGACTGAGCCTGTGTAAGATACTGATGGAGAGGCAAAAAGGTAAAATGCAAAAATTAGATATTATTCATTTCACAAATATTCTAAGAAAGAAAGAGAGGAAGAGGAACCAGAAAAGATTACTGCATTTATCTTTAAAGTAAGATGTATTAATAAGTGTTAAATTAAAAGATTTTAGATTTGACAGATTTCACCGTAGATGAAATAATATAAGTTTAGGCTAATTATAGACTAGCGCAGCGGTCCCTCTGACGAGTTAAGCACGAGAAACAAGGCAGAGTTAAATCAAAGGTTTCTAAATTAATATATATATTATATATAGTATATATAATATTATATATTATAATAATATAATATATATTATATATTATATATATTATATATAATATATATATATATTATATATATATATATATAATATATATATATATATATATATATATATTAATATATAATATATATATATTATATATATAATAATATATATAAAGATATTAATAATAGATATATATATACTATACAATATATATATATTATTATATATATTATATAATAATATATATATTATATATATATATAATAATATATATATATATATATATAATATAATATATATAATATAGTATATATATATTGAAACTAAAAGGAATATTTTAAATAATATCGTAGAACTATATATTTTAATACGTTATTCCGAAAGAGAATTAGTAATAAATATACACAATATATTAGATTTATAAATATATAAAAATATATTAGATAATATATATTATTTATATATTATATAATATATATATATATATATATATATATATATAAAAAATGATATTTGGTGAGGGGGTAGGTGCGGACCCAATAAGTATTATATTTATATATATATTGAAGGGAAAGAATATAGAAATGTAACGTCAGTAGTATGGAATAGACATATATTGCATCACACCTTGACCGCCCTGACCTTGACTACCTTGACCTTTTTAAGACAGGTACCTCTCTGACTGTATAACGACTGGTGATTCTTCATAAATGGACCTATGCATTCGGGCCCCATTTTTTAGCTGTCCACTTATACCTGACATCTTTCAATTTTAGTGACGCTATGTGAACCTTTTTGTTTGAGCAGAGTCGACACATATTTTACCTTAACCATCTACGTACCCACCTTATTGTTATGGACCATATGACACTTTTTTGGGCGCGCAAATTGGAGACAGGAAATTTATTTTTTTGAGTAACTCCTCTATATTTATTTAATTACTGTGTGAGAGCACACCCTTCTGTATACCTTTTTGTAGGGCTAACTCTCTGACATGCTTCTATAGGCATTATGCACCCATAATTTTTCGGCTAAACCCTAAACTCTTTGCAACCCTTCGAAGAAGGGTTGCCGCCCAAACGGTGCGTAAGCATCCGTTGTAGCGTACCATTTTTTGCCGAACCCCCTAACCGTAACTTTTTTGTCTTATCGGACCCAACCCTTTGGTCTCTCAATGGGTCAAATTTTTTGGCTCCTTATTCGTGCATATATCTATAAATTTTTTTTGAGCCCACCCTTTTGAGTTAGGCTTAAGCCTCTTTTTATTGATGTCTTTACCTTTTTTGTCCTAGGAACTTTTCTCCAAAGCTTGCCAGATACCAATGGGTCTAAATTTTGGGCCCTCAATGCTAAATTTTTTGGCCGATCATCGTGTTTCCTCACCATAGACCGCTAACCGTGGGCAATTATTTTTGTCTACATCTACTTTAATATTTAGGAAATTGTAATTTTTTTTGGTAAAACCTTTGGGGCTTAGCCCATTTTTGTATGTCTTAACCTTTTTTTGTCCTTATGACCTTTTATCCTCCCAAATAAGCTATTGGAACAGATATAACCAATGGGTCCAAATTTTGAGAACCCACGGTAATTTTTTTGTCCTTCCTTTAGGGACTTAGCTTTTTTTGATGTCTACTATAACTTGTTTGATATATCACATGATAATTTTCGCCTTGTAACCTTGCCAGATACCATGAGGTCAATTTTTGGCCCAATATATACGCTAAGTTTTTGGCCACTCGTTAGTCCCATACCGTTATATAGCACATATTTCTCGAGTTCCTAACTTGACGTATGTATGGATCTTAATCCTAACTTGAAACCACTTACACATACACACACATCACACACCACACACCCACAATCAATCAACACACAACACACACACATACTACACACTTACACTTATATACACACATTCACTATGCAACTTACATTTACCCATAGACACTTACATTTATCCATAGACACTTACACTCAGCTGAGTGGTCACCACCACTACATTCACACACACAATATATACACATATAATACCACACACATCAACTACACATATATAACACACAACTAAACCACACACACACACACACCCAATAAGCATAATACACACAGACACACACAAACACAAACACAACTTCCCACTTATACACACATTCACTATGAACACTTACATTTACACATAGACACTTACATTTTACACTTATACACACGTACAAACACACTGCCACCCTTTGGTCTTCCATGGGTCAATTTTTGGCCCACCCTAAATTTTTTGCCATGCTTGATTTCGGCATTCCTATCTTTTCGGCCGAACCCTTCGGACTGCATGTGATATTTTTGAGAAACCAAATTTTTCGGTCCCCTATTGTAATCCAGGGTACAATTTTGGCATTGTAACTTTTTGACCTTGTAGCTTTTCTGATGGCTTTGATGGTTCCCAATCACCGTAAGAAGTATCTAGTGATGTTCTTCATTGTTCTAATGAGCATTAGATGAGTATTAGTTGACTGCCACTTAAGTGAGTGCAAAGTGAGTGCCAATGAGTGCCAATGAAGTGCCAAGTGAGTGCCAAGTGAGTGCCACATATTGCCAAGTGAGTGCCACATAGTGCCACGAGTGCCCTTTTTTCAAGCCTTTTCTAGCCTCCCCTGAGCCTAGAATAGCCCTAATATGGGTATCTACCCCTAGGTTATAAGGTATGAGGAATCGATTGGTGTATATTACAAGCTGCTAGGATGCTTCCTACTATGAGTTAGTCTTTTTCTATCACTTATAGCCTATATAACTACTAATACCAATATATATATATAACAAGAGATATATATTACATATAATATATATATATATATATATATATATATATACAGTGATGGGCCGGTACATGAAAATTGGTTGGGCGATACCGGTACATCGGTACTTCGAAAAATAGCTTGGGCGATACCGGTACTCGGTACTTTGTGAAAGCGTTTGGGCGATACCGGTACTCGGTACTGTATCGCCGGTACATCGATACATCGATACATTTTCATATATGTGGAAAAACAATACTGATAAATGGAATTTCAATAAACAGCTATAATATTACTATAAGGCAAATAGATTTATGTTGTTTCTGTGCTATCTCTTTTAGATATATATATATATATATATATATATATATATATATATATATATATATATATATATATATATATATATTATATATATATATATAATATATAATTATATATATATATATATATTTATATACTATATTAATATATATATATATATATATTATATATATATATAATATATATATATAGTATAGTATATTTTATATATATATATTATATATATATATATAAATAATATATTATATATATATACTATATATATATATAATATATATATATATATATATTATATATTAATATATATTAATATATATATATATATATATAGTATATATATATATATATAATATATATATTTAATATATATTATATATATATTAATATATATATTAATATATAGTTATAATATTATATATATATATATATTATTATATTATATATATATATATTAATATATATATATATATATGATATATATGAATAATATAGATTTACTATATATGTCAATCAAAACGGGAATCTATATTATTTCCAGTAATGTCTGGCAATTTGATTTATCTTGTATTAAAATTTGTGAAAATAACAAAGATGTCTCTTTAAATTATAAATCGGACAGAGTTAATTTTTTGTACTAATTATACTTAAATAATAGGTTATCAGCGTAATGCACAGTATCAAAATATTACTCAATGAATCCAATTTTCGATAAATCCCGTGGTAGTTTCCATGGTGAAATTGCATTCTATGGCAGAAATTATGTAGTTTTCATTGAGACTGTCATCCAGATCCAATCAAGTTGCTAGTTTCCTGGCAATGACCCTCCAAAGCGCCGAAGAGGTTGTATGATCAATTGTCCGCAATAACCTAGTGTGATGTCAGCCGGGAATTTATCGTTCTGTAGAGCCGTGGATCGGGAAATATACGCTTGTATCAATGGTATGCTAATAAGTAACTTTACAGAAAAGGCTGAATGGGGGATCTAAACCCTCATATAAATCCTCATGAAAGGGACCAATCAAGTACACATTTATGTGGAAAATGTGATAATCCATTTTGAGCCTTCACTATTGTTATCAGCCAACTAAATTATGAATTTCGAAGTTAATATGACACACTACTCTGTTTGGGATGTATTCCAGTATAATCGTACAACAGTCAGCGGAGCACTTACGAATGTATAATCGTGGGTCTTAGCACAGCTATTTAATTGTAACATCCGATAACACTATGCCTAATAATATCTATATACAACACCAAATCAGCGAATTACGACTGATATGTGTTGGTATTGCGATGGAGCGGTTTTAATTTTTGAAGATAAGATTAATATACCCACGAGAGCGATATAGTAGGTGTAATAATATAGACGTGAAGATATATCCAGTCGTATTTGGTAACCGTCCAATCTCACACTATAATGTATCAGATATGTAACACAGGTTTTCAAGAATAAGGTTCGACCAACTCACCATCTCACCACCCAAGAACCTCCCCCGTACCCTTGAACATGGAGTTTGACTTTCTATATTGTAATGATACCAGGTAAACCTACAACAACCTACCTTACGGCAAGACAGTGAACCGGTAGGTATATGCATTCTTGCATATGTAATATTACATTTTTTCATTAACAGAGCACACATTGTGCATGGTCTGCTCCCCGGCGATCCTGGAAACGTTGGTGATAATGTAGTTTATCACTGTACCAGACCCCTAAGTTGAAATGTGTTATGTTTCACACCAATACACCTGTCGTGACGCAGGTGTCAGAGAGACATCTTTGGTCCACTATGCATGGATGTGGACACGCGATGAGGCCAGGTTGAGCCCAATATTGGCATAACAATGTATAGCTGTGAGTCATCGACGATTATGTGAGTCCAAGGGACATCTTACGCGGTCATCTGCTAGGGTCCAGGTTCAGCGAGGCGAGGGTGAAACCTTAGTACAGAGCGAGAAGCTCAATCCTTTAAATCAATATTTATGTGCATACTATCAAGCGCTAGGTGCACTCGTAGGCACAGCAGTGACAGCAGGCCAGGTTATGATTCCTACTCCCATAAATGTGTGCTTTAATCAAAACCTTATATATAAGCTATATAATTAAATTTACTGTAGGATATACGGGCCGGACATTTACCATAGAACCTTAGATTATGCGAATGAAAATTCAAGAATTTTCTTGGACACTACTTTGATCAACCTTCTCATAACGTGACGTACCATTACAGACACCAGTCAAAAATTTTGTACCTACTCAATCAATGAAGGATGCTCCAGCTATCAATACATAGCAAAGGGCGTGTCAACTATCATTAAAACGATTTAAACACACCCTAAATAGGTGGAATAGGACAACATGGGTCCCTATTTCCGTGGCCCTCTAGAATCTAGATCACCGGTAACTTACTCTACAACTGTGAAGTAATTTAACCTGTGAGGCTTAACTGAAGAATCGTGTCTTAACGGTGGGCACAATTAACACCGAATAGCATCAGTTATAAATTACCTATCTATAAAAGTATCGAATCACTCACGCTTGTCCGATAGTCGACTCCGAAAATATCACATTGGCAACATGACAAGGGTGAATCAGACGGGCTGAACTTTGGCCGTATGGAATAAGAAGCAGACTATTAGCGCACCGCGTATAAATGTATTCTAAATGCATATATACGATGAAGATAATGTACTACATATATAAATCAAAAGGTTATACTACAGGAAAGGATTTCATACTAATCTATATATCGAAATAATATAATTATGTATGGACTGTAAATAAACGGATGTGTTAAAGAGTTTATAAATTCATTATTTCTGTTATATAAATCATAACTGTTTCATCGTTATATAATAATAATTAGTAACCTTAATAATAAACGTACGCTGTTATATAGGGGTTATTCGGCCCCTCACATTCACGATGTTCTAAACTACTATTACAACTAACATTTATGGTATGTAGTAACTATTTACCTCGAGCATAATAATAGTCAGAACGTTATATTTATATTTTACCATCAGTGTATTGAGAGGTAACTTAACCATTTATGAAATTCGATGAATGAACTGTCTTTAATGATAACCTAATAATTTTCTGTCCATAATAAAATGCTAATTTTAATTATCGGATACACCAAAAACAAACGGAGTTTTATTTGAAAATTCCGCATAAAGAGTATTCATGAAGCAATTCGCACATAATCAGAGACCCCTCTTTATTCTACTAACAAGTTATTCTAAATAATTTGACATCCAATTACGGGAGAAAATATTTCGTTGTATTAGCATATAGCATAACATTAACTAGAGACCTCACACATCCACACCTATATTACACACACACAACGCTAAACAACACATTACACACACATAATAACCCACACACCACATACAAATACACACACACACCTACACTAACACACACGCACAACACACACACACACACACACATATATATAATATTATATATAATACTTATTAATATATATATATAATATATATATATTATATATATATATATATATTAATATATAATATATATATATATATTTATATATATATAATAATATATATATATATATATAATATTAATATATAAATATCAGAGACGACTCCTGCAGTACTCGTGCTACCTCGTGCTCAGCCCAGGTTGCGGATGTCGGAGTCCGAGGA
Source organism: Trachelipus rathkii (assembly GCA_015478945.1). Lineage (NCBI taxonomy): Eukaryota > Metazoa > Arthropoda > Malacostraca > Isopoda > Trachelipodidae > Trachelipus > Trachelipus rathkii. The sequence continues at coordinate 21,634 of JABUQX010121907.1, read as the reverse complement.
GTCGGCGAGTCGGTAGTTTTGAAGAGGGTGGAGTCGGAGAGTCAGGAGTATCGGTATATTTTGAAGAGGGTAGGAGTCGGAAGTTCGGAAGTTCACGGTAATTAATTATTCAAGAGGTCGGATCGGGTCGGGAGTTCGGAGTCGGTACTTCAAGATATAGAGCTTGAGTACGATTCCAGGAAAATTTATTAAAAACTGACAATAGTTATAAAATTGGTTAGACTCTTAGTTGAAATGATTATATAACTATTATATATCAATCTAAATCATTATAGACAAGTTTATTGACTTTCGACTTCCACATATCACAAAATGCAATTGCAAACTTCGAAGATTATTTAACCAGCACCTATATTTTCATATTTGAGATTTAATATTCTAATAATTCATAAATCACACCTTCAAGTCTAATAAAATACATTATTAAATATTTAGATACTGAAGGAATAAAAGACTCCATGGTACGACGAAGAGAAATTTTCATAACTCATTGACAATGATATTATAGTAGCTGTTGTTTATATTGATCTAAGAGATCCAATCTAAGGTAAAGCTTAACTGAAGAACATCAACAAAAAGCTCTATATCTGCACTTTGCAATGTGGCCATTTGTATAAAAGGGTTGCAGGAAGTTCAAGAAGAAAAGGATACATCTAAACAATTGTATAGATGATGAACTACAACTTAATCACCCGTTACTTAATCATAATATCACCTTTACTACAAGTCATTCTTCTAGAAAGTTAAAAGAATTAGCTATAGAAAATAAGCCTTCTAGATATTGAAGAAGCTTAGTCGATATCAAAAGCGTCGATGTTCAAGATAAAGGGTCAAGGTCCTTTTCACACAAATAAACCTGTTATTCGCCATGTATTCACCATAACTTTAAAATAAAATTTTCATTTTAAAATTCACTGGAAGAAGTTGAAAAATTTTATGTAACTTCGGAAGAGAATCAAGACATTGTACAAGAATGCTAAAATTGGTCTGTATACTTATTCTACCCCTCACCAACGCAAGTTAACTGATGGAATCTTGTGACTTTTATATTCTGCTCTTCGCATTATATAAAAATCAGACCAAAGAGGAAAATGAAGGAGAACCTGGCAGATGCCATTCTATTTTTAAGAACTAAACCATATCCCAATGAGTAAAGATGATTATTAGATGTATAAGTTCATTGTAACTAAAGTATATGTTAATAATCATAATATATATATATATATATATTATAATACTATATTATATATTATATTTATAAGTATAATATATATTAATATTATTATATAATTATATTAATATTATATATAATATTATAATATATTATATTTTATTACACTTGGCACCGCCGCTCAAGGCAGATACTCATAATGTCAAGGAGGGGTGTTGTAAAACATCTCAAATATTCATTACTACGCAAATTAACGCAGATAGCACAGACTCAGGCCTTTTTTTAAAGTGAGGGAGATATTATAATTGAGTAGTAGAAAAACACAGCAAATAATGGAAGAGATAATTCCCCATGAACAGAGGTGGCAGGAAGAATGGAATAGCAACCGCAGCGAATACAAGTCCTGGAGTTACTATATAAACTTATACAAAAATACTCACATGTGCCGAACACAGAGCTACACTACCTTGTGCTTCGTGTGAGCTTCGTAAAGGTATGGTTGAGGGTACCGAGTGGAAAAGGTTTATACCCTCGACACTTGCGTTACGTTACCTATAGTAAAAGAGATTTAAAGCACCGACATCTAGCCCGCAAAGATAAGAGGGTCAAGTTGAACTATGAAAGTACAGGGCAGTTTTAAGCTTTATTTGGCCTCTTCGACTCACGACCTTTACTCCAAAAGCCGGGTGAAAACGAGAGCTTTCCCGCCATATATAAGTACTTGAAAAGCACGGTAACTCCATACAGGGCAACTGCACGACCCTTGTAATAGCTGAGCAAACTGAGAAAAGAAAAAAAAGTCCAACGCAGTTAAACAGAACTCCTCCAGTTTCTTGAGCATGCCCATAAAGCAACCGTTGTGATGTCGACGGTTTCCAAAGACATTTTTTTCTGTTTTAGTTAGACCCAAGAATGTCTTAAAATGTCAACAAGGTAGAGAGACGAAGAGAACCATCGAAAGAGAGAGAGGTGATATAGGAAAGATAGGTGTCTTAGAGAGGGAGATTTGTAGAAGTTGGGTCTTAAAGAGAAATTTATGATCACAAGGAGATACTTGAGACGCCGTCCACCTTCGGAAACTCTTTCTTGTCAGATCAGCGAGAATTATGAGTATTAATAAAGAGGTTAATGACGCAGAGGCAATTTTGACTAAAGCAATGTAAAAGAGGGAGAGAATTGAAATTAGAGTTAGAAGAATATAATATGGGTATCATCATATACTATATATTATATATATATATATATATATATATATCACTATATATATTTATATATATAGTATATATATATATATATTATATATATATATATAATCCAGACCCTACTATAAATTAATTTAAGTTATCAATCTGACAACACACTTTGCTTCAAAAGTCCTTCTTTATCTTACTAATTTTAAATAATATAATTCATTAAATCGCACCTTACGCCAAAATTTTACAGTATACGATAATTGTTTTTCGATATCCTTTCGCAATTACCTAAATGATATTTACACGGGCGCAAAATACAGTCATCCGCGCCCATTGCGAAGGAATATCGATAAACTAAATTATTTTTTACTGAAAATTTACGCTAAATGCGCAAATAGAAACGAAATGGTGACGTTTTATGGCATGTATAAAATTAACAGTAATAAAATATATAGAATATAGATATAGAAGATTATTATTATTATTGTCGTTATCTATTTATAAATTTAAAAATGTTTTTAAAAAATATTAGAATATGTTTAATGATTATAAAAAAACAATTTATGGTTAAATCTAACTTATAAAGACCTCCTATAAGGACAATTTTTCTCTAACTTCAATATAAAAAATTTTTGGTTCAAATTTTAATTAAAAAGATCATCTTATTAAATTTATTATATTTTAAATTTTGATAAAATAAAGTTTATAGATATCGTTTTACTTGTCATATATATATATATTTATAATTATAATTTATTAATTAATATATATATTCTTAATAATATATATATATATATTATATTATATATATTAATTATATATAGTATATTAATATATATATTTACTATTATATATATATTATAATTAATATTATTATAATATATATAATATATTATATCTCACAGGCGACTCCTACATTTTTACTTCTCGTGCTCCTCTCTCTCTCTAATATACTTATATATATATAATATATATATATATATTATATATATGTATATATATAAATATATAATATATTATACTATATATATATATAACTAATAATATATTATAATAATTAATATATATATATATATAAACAAAATAATTTTTGTATGAGATTAATATTTGAGTTATCTACACATTAAAGTTTTACAGTTTCTTTTACCCTATAATATGGTTTTATGGTAACCTTTTTTTTATTTATTTTTTTCACATAATTTTGTGAAATATTAGATTATTATTATAAACTAATACAGGTATATTTATAATTTTTATTATCCGATCATTGTGCATGTTTTAAAATTATTAATCTTGTTTATTTATTTTTGTTTAATAAATGACAGTGATATTGATGTTATGATTCCGGCCTAGGTAATGATTGTAAATTTATTAATATAGGATAGATAGCGGTCATAGTAGTAAATTATCACAATTTTCCGTTAGTAAATATGTATTGTAGCACTGCGCCTCAACTTTTCCTCTTCTACGCTTTTTACGGAGAGGCACGCAGCCTCGAGTATATATCAATACTTTAATTAAATTGATTAAAAAATTAAGAAATTATTATCAATAGCGTGAATCTTACAATATTCTGTTAAATTTTACATATTCTTTTCATTTGTATATATGTAATGAATTTACTTTCAGATAGACCTATTCTTATCACCAAAATAACGAGAATTTTTATAATCATTTAAACTATTTAACAAAATTTGAAAAGAAAGAATCGTTCGTTATATTCTATACTAATAATAAAACTTATCGAATGGCTATATGCACTAGTAGAGTACACGAGTGTTAAGGAGTCGCCTCTGATATATATATATATACTAGATATTTTATATATATATATTAGTATATATATATATATATATAATATATTAATATATTATATATTTATATATTATATATATATATTATATATATTAATATATTATATATATATAATATTATATAATATATATTATTATATTATATATATATATTACTATTATATATATTATATATATAATGTATATTAATAATATATATATTATATATATATATATATATATATAATATTATATATTATATTAAATATATATATACTATATATATATATATAAATATTTATATTATTATAATATTAATAATATATATTTATATATATATATTATATTATATTATATTATTATATATTTATATATATATCTATATTTATTGTATATCTTATTATATAATATTTAATACATTATCCTTACTGATTTTTATATAAGTATTACTTTTTATATTAATTATTGTGACATTATAATATGATGTCATTTTACCAATTTTTATTTGTTATTAGATTATAATCTATATATCAGATAATTAGAATAGACAATTGGGTGTGCGATGATTATCAAGTATTCATATTTTGTTCAGGATCTGAGTATTATAGAATGATATAATTAAATTTAAAATTTAATTTATAATTATTGAATAATCATTTCAGAATGTAATTATGGTTATGTTTTGTGTTGGTGATTATCTATTGTTTTCTATTAATAGTATATTTATATATATCTATTAAGAAAGATAAGTAATTAGTTTTGTGATATGAGTTTATAGATAAAAGATGAATTAATTTCTGTGCTTATGATTACCCCCAGTAGTGTATTGAGCGTATCGTCCTGTCAGTGGGTACCTCTCTCGCATGGAAAATGTCCTTGGGAAACAAGGAGCCTTAAATGGCTAATAGGAACAGAATGTTATACATCGCTTTGTCTTAGGCCAGGGCACATATGCCTATTGCGGAACGCGCTAGCGATTTAGTTCTCGCATTATCGTATATGACATAATAGCACACACGAGTACTAAAGCGAAAATGTTATCTCCATTAAACGCAGTCTGAGAATTGGGCGATACACGCTATTGATTTTAGGATGAGATAATAGTCTTCACTTTCTCTATCTTAATTTCGCTTATCGGACAGACACCTACATAGTCATGACTGCTTAGTGGCACACTCACGTTCGCGCTTTGCTTGAACGAGTGCTCTATACTCCATCTGGGAGTTACTGTAGTTCTTATGATTAGCTTCACATATTATACTTTTATAGGATATCTTTACTTTTGACAGGAATGAATATAGTATTGGGTATTACCTAGTATTATTTCTTAGTTTTCTATGAGGATTTATATATACCATTTAAGTACATAAGTTTCTTAATTGATATAAATATTTATATAAATGGATATAGTATATTTCATTATTTTGATTTATTCAGTATTAGGTTTTAATTAACTCATAACTGTAAGTAAATGAACATTCATTGCCTACCCTAAACAATTATATTAACCATAATACTTATATAGATGGTGTACCTAATTATTATGGGTAGTGCTGATGATAATATCCTTCAGTTATAAATATTATAGCTCAATTGGATTTTAACTCTGCTTTATACTTATATTTGGAATTAGCACTTGTTATTTACCTATATTATCCTCATTATTTAGGTATATAGTATATTATCAGCATCCACAGTGATCACTGGAGACATATCCTAAGTTATTGCTGTGTATAGCATAATAATGACAGCTTTGGCGCATTTAAACAAGAATTATTGAGGTGTTGGTTCCTTTGTGTGTTGTTAATAATTACCCCTCTAAAGTGTGTAGTATTTTAATATACTCAATTAGATACTCAATACTGTATCTCCCACGCATACACCTATTACACTTATAGAAAGAAATCAGGGTGATTTTGTAAGTCAGTAGGTTATGGTGTAAATATACTGTCCGATATATGCAAGGAACGTACATTTGTTAAAGACTGTAAAGTATCTTCTGTTAGACTATCTTAATCGTCAGTAGTCAATTACATTATGTTATTTCACGTTACTATGCCGCATAAGGTGAATTACACTGTGATGCAATATTCTAATAATGAACCAAAATAGGGTGAAGTTTTAAATATGATTGATTTTTAATTTGATAAGGGTATAAGTTTATCTATTTGAGCACGAATGGTATTAATTTTTGGATAAACTTGACTAAGATGGTTATTGTGCGTAATCTAGATCTAGTATAACTGCATTCACTATTTTGTATAATTTATCCAACATTCAACACGATTTAAAATATATTAATTAAGCCATTATTATATATATATATATACGACCTGCAAGACAATGATTTTTTGTAATGTTGTATATAGGATGACGTTTATGCTTGTATAAGGCATTGTTGACTAATCTTTTTATAAATGAGCTGTTCATCAGAATGACAAATCATCAAGTACCCAGGCTAATCCTTACGTATCCTGTTCAGATGTTGGTAGGCAGTATTACTTACCTTTAATTCATTCGTATGCCTTCACGAAAAATTAAATTACTACTTACGCACAAAAGCGTATCGACTCCATAAAATGAAAATTTCTCTATTTTCTTGGCCACATGAGTACGTCGACGCCAGTCCAAGCCAGAGTTTAATCTACTCTCTCAGAGTATTAGCTGTTTTTCGGAGACACTTTCAGAAGAGCAAATGCATTCTCTTTTTCTCCAGTTAAGGCCAATTCAAAAATCTTCTGTTTCTTCTCTCATTCTCCATATGAAGCTTCTCCAGATTGTCTTGCTTCTAGCTCATAAGAGTTATCTAAGCTGCTGACCCAATGTAGTTTAATATACTATTTATAGTCAAAATGTATAGGCATCCCAATAGTTTCAGTTTATTATTGTTGTTTCGGCGCTTGCACATAGCGGCTTCTCGTCTTGTCTCTCTCTATCACTATTATCTCATAGGCAGTTAGATAGTCTTTATCATATCCGAACAATTGTCGGTGCTTTTGAGTGAGATCATATATATCATTTTATATCTACTACATAATTTGTGATATATATATCTAGTATACGTTATAATTTACTATATTAATTATAATAGTATATTATATATTTCTTATGTTATCTGAATACTATTTTATCTCGGGTCTGTCTGATGCTGGGTGAGTTACGTGATACACATTAGCTCTTTGTTACATACTAGTCATTTATAATAACTTAGGATATATATAGTATTATCATACTCTTTATAATAATTCTTAGATCATTGGTTTTTATACGATTCTATTCTACTTTATTTATAATATTACTTTTATTTATGTTTAGCATTATATATAATATATATATACTTAATATATATAGCCTATATACTTGACACGGCTATGGTTCTGTATTAGATAGTGAGAAGGGTTACACTGAGTCTTATATACATATATTAGGTTATATATAGGAGAGTGACTAGTGAGTACACTATGATTTCTTATGTATATAACTATGGTGGTTGGAATGTTAGAAATAAGAGTAGATATATTTAATATATTCCTATATTATTTACCCCTTAACACATTGAACAGGCATTTAAATTTTAAATTTTTTAAATCTATTGAGAGTATTTCCTCACTAAAGTTTGCTTCTGGATTATATCTAGTAGTATCATACAATTTATATATATATATTATAAGCGTGTCGTGCTTAAATATACGGTTTTCATTTATTAATCAGGCTCCGCCTCTGTTTGTCTTGTCTGGCCTACCCTGGTGCCTGTCACAGCAGTTGTTATGTTCTCAGGCCCTTTATTTTATATAGCGTTTGCATATGTTAATTAATTATCCATATACATTTCCCTCTCAGTATTATTATATTTTTGCTAATACTGTCAATATACTTATAGACCTATCTATACTTTTATTTTAAACTCCCAGTATAGGTCCTTCTATCCTTCTATATATTAGTATTATATATATATATATATACTTCTATCATTATCTATTATGTGGTACATATATAACTGATCGTATAAATCTACCATTGCTGTTTGGCACACTGTGTATACTAGCTATTAATTACCTTCTCTATTATAACTGTATAAGGCTCCACTTACGGTCCCTCCTAATTATATACATCTCTTATATATTTATATATATATAATATTAATATTTTATATATCATTATTAATATATATAATATATATACTTAACATCTTATTAATTTTAGTATATACTACTCTATTCATATATATATATCATATACTACTATCTATATAAATCTATATATATATATATTATATATTCTATTTTAAATTATTAGTATTTTTTACTCTAATATATCTATCATATATATATATACTATATATATATATATATCTTATATATACTATATACTTTCTATTATACATTATTATATTTGTATACTATTATATATTAACTATTTTCATTATTAATATATTTATATATATTTGATATATTCTTATAATATATATTATATATATTATATAATATTCTTCATATATAATTATATTATATTACTTATATATTCTATATATATAGAATATATCAATATAATATCTATTTTTCTATTATATATATATATACTTATAATATTGTAGACTGATGTCGAGCCAGTCCTCTGTGGTATGGTTTATGCTTAGAGATAACTGGTGTAGCATACGGACGTGTTCTGGTTTATATCCTTATACTGACTTTAATATTCATCATTGAGTATTACTAAGGTCGTGACCTGAGGTGACTAACTTATCAGTATACTTAATATATATATATAATTATATACTATATATATATATATATATAATATTTATATATATATATATATATATATAGTTTTATTAATATCTATATATATATATATATATATACTATTATAATATAATATAATAATATATATATATATATATATATATATAGTATTATAAATATCATAATAATATATATATATAATATATATATATATATATATGGACATTTATATAAGATGTTTAGACTATCCGTTTATACGGGGGAAATTTTCGATAAGAAAAATCCACGAAATTTCGGGCCTTTCCTTTCTTGCGGCAATTTTCTTAAATTATTTATAGCGTTATTTGCATTTTCTAATTTTTAAGAAATAACAAAGATTTTTTATTATTATAGTTATATTATATTATTATTATTATTAATTATCTATTATTATATTATTATTCATTATTATTATTATTATTATTATTATTATTTATTATTATTAATTATTATTATTATTATTATATTATTATTAAAATTACTAAAAATAAATAGTGATACTGTAGTTATTTTTACTAAGTTCTTTCATTTTTCCCAATTATTTGTACTTTCCTATATTATTATTATTATTATAAATATTTTTTAATTTGAAAAAAACTCCCCCCCGGACCCCGCGAGCTCTTGCGAGCGGGGCACCCCGCTCTGCGGGGAACGGGGGGGATGATATGAGGGGGGGCCGAAGGCCCACCCCGGATCAAAAAAATAAACATATAATAAAAAATATCAATATCAATTTATTATTGTCAAGTTGTTTCTACAACTTTACGTATACCATTCATCAAATTTAAACTGAAAAATAAATAGCCTTAAGCACGGCCTAAGCTACTCATTTTTATAAGATTAAAGTGTGAAGCACAAAAAAAATATATGTCAATTTCTTTTTAAAAATTGATTAATACAAATTATGTTAAGATTTGAAAATCCACGTATCTATACTCATGTATTTAACCTCAAACATTAGCAATTGAAATTACGTTACATGTTTTTTTTATTATTTTTCGTTCCTGGAGTCAACATCTTTTAAATATATATTATATATAATAATATATATATATATATATATATGATATATATAATATATATATTTATATAGGTATATATATATATATATATATATATATATACTATATTATATATACTATACTATATATATATATAATATATTATAATATAATATATATATAATATAATATATATAATATATATATATATATATATATTATTATTATATTATATTCTTCTTATACTTTTTTCCCGCTTGAGCGGGGTAGTGGTAGTAGTATATATATATATTCATTGGGAAAATAAATATTCAAACGCTAAAGCAGCTCCATCGATCAGGAAACTCTCTTAAGCCGTTTCTTGCTTTTAAAATATACTATTTCCGATATCGGTATTATTCACTTGGGTTGAACTCAAAGCCAACGAAAGGCCGAAGGAAAATCATAAAAGCGTTTTGAATTCACGGCGATGAATATTCAATATGATTTAAATTTGAATGTTTATACACAGCATTTCGAATCTTGTAAATTATTTATTCATTTAATTATAAGTGATGCATTCAAAGAGAGTTCAATATTAGTAGTGGCCGCCAGGTCAATCTTTAAGACATGTTAATTTAGTGAATAAATTCATACGAATATATAATATATATATATATATATATATATATAATATATATATACGTATATATATATATATATATTATATATTTATATATATATATATATATATATATAATATATATATATATATATATAATATATATATATAATATATATATTATATATATATATATATATATATAATACTACTATATATATATAATATATATACTATATATATCATATATATATATATATATAAATATATATATATATATAATATAATACTATATATATATTATATATATATATATATAATTATATATATATATATAGTATACTATTATAATAAAATTTTATATATATAATATAATATATATATATATATTATATAATATATATATATATATAATATATATATATTATATATATATCATATACCGTATATATATATATATAATATAAGTATATATATATATATAATTTAATCATATAAGTAGTATTCGAGCAGTTTGACCGCCTACAGCTTTTTCTTCAAAAAAGTATAAGAGTTTATAGGTCTGAAAAACTTGGAAATACTAATGTTAATGGGATAAAGGACGAATCCGTGTAAATTTCAAGTCTGTAGGATGTATATAGAGGGGGGTCACCCCCGAGGGTGGACACCGATATAGCGCTTACGCCCTTGTGGCGTGATCTGCATGGGTGAGTTTAGGCCTAACGAGCGTTTGGGCGACCGACCATTTGGAGGTCAAACAGACCCGAAAGGTCTGTTTGACCGCAGACACAGACTGAGAGCGCCGTGCGCATACACAAACACATTATTATATTATTATTATTACGTCGAAGAAGTGTTTCCGAAGGAAACACTTCTGAGTTGTTTTAATAGCCCTTCTACGTATCCTTCGTCACCTTCAGCGTCTCCTCTTCCATCAGCGTCTTGCATTGCGTTCATTCCCTTTGTTTCGTGTCTTTAGCGTTGGTTCTGCAGCAGCAGCAGCTCCGATTCCTTCGCCGCGTCCGGTTCTGGCCACGATTCCGGTTCTGGCTCCGGTTCCGCCTCCGGGTCACGCATCACCGCAAAACGACGCCCCCGTGGTCCGGTATTATTATTATTATTATTTTGGTATTATTTCCGCCGCGGTTTCTTCTTCGCATCCGGTTTCCTGAGTTCGATATATATTTACATGGGTTAGGGTTATCGTATCGCTGGTTAAAATTTGGCGGGGTGTTAGATGGGGAGGTAACCTCGTCGTAGACGAGGTTACGTCCCCGTGGGTCCCCGAAGGGGGACCCCACCCCCACTTAAAAATCGAAGTGTTCGTAATTGGCTGAAATTTGGTGAGAGGATTCAGAGTTGAATTTCTAGAAATACCTGATATGTGAATCTGAGAGTTGGCTTCCGGCCCGGTGCTGGAGCCACTGCGCTGCCGAGTTAATAAACTGTCGTATAACAACAATGTTGGTTTGTGTCTTTATAAGGGTTATTGAGGTCGTAGAACTCGAATATGATGGTTATAAGTCCGTATAGGGTGTCTAGGACCCCCCCATTAGGGGGGTCCCGACTGAAAAAAAAAAAGGCACAAGAGTGCAAAAACAAAAGGAGGAATTGAAGAAGGAATGAAAGATGAACTGAGGAAGGAACGAAGAAATGAGGAAGGTGGAAGAAAGAATGAGGAAGGAGGAGTGGGAGTTGACAGCCTGCACCGGGGCTGGCTCCGGTGCGGTGCCGATTTATTAAATATTTGTGTAATGAGGCAATATTGGTGTCTCTATATATGTTATTGGGTCTGTAGATTTCCAAAATAATGGTTTTAAAACAATAAGAACATAAAAAAATAAAAAATTAAATAATAAATAAAAAAATATAAAATTTCTTACACTTTTTTATGTTTATAAAACTTACAAATTTACGTTTTTACAATACCGCTAAACAAGGCAGTAATCACTACAATCAAACAACCAATCCAACCAGCCAATCTCAACCTCTCTCCTGACCAATCTATGATCTATTGAATCTAATTTGATTAAGGTCCCAATATTTTTTTTACTAAAATTGTAACGTTTTCATACCCTAAAAGCAATAAATCACTAAATCAAACCACCATCCATCTACCTTCCTGTCACCTTCCTAACCATATCTATTGATCTATTGACTATTGATCTATTGATTCAAGTCACATTTTGAGTATCATATTTGGATAAACATAACAAAATTCCAGTTCTTTATACAAAGATCAATCAATTTATGGCTACCGTAACAAAGTTTTTCACATTAATAAAGCTAACATACCAATCAACTGAACTAAGAAAATATGCCCAAAGACAAACATAACACATCTTAAGTAGGAATAAATAAACAGTTCACATTAACAAAGTTCCACACTTAACACCATAAAGCAACTAACATGGTAATGCAAAACGTAACTTATTCTTACATTTTCAAGCATAACTCTAACATATTAACGTTAATATTACACTAACACAGTAACATTTAGCAAATATTTATCCAACATTTGTTAATTATCATACAGACCATCGAAAGTATGCTAACCTAATAAAGCTTCCACATTAATAAAGCTTAATTAGCTCAACTGAAATAAGAAAATAATGCCCAAAGACAATACACTAACACTGTTACCATTAACAAAGTTCCACACTTAACACCAGTAAAGCAACTAACTTGGTATGCAAAACGTAACCTAATCTTACTTTTTCCAAGCATAACTCTAACTATAACGTTAATCTTCACTAACACAGTAAACCATTTAACTAAAATTTCCACAACGATTGGTTGTTTATCTAACAGAACAGCGAAAGTATGCTTAACGTAAACAAAGTTTCCACATTAATTAAGCTAACATAACAGCATAACATGCACTAAGAAAATAATGCACAAAGAACAAACCTAGCACATCTTAAGCAGAAAATAACTGTTAACATTAACAAGTTCCACACTTTAACACCAGTAAAGCAACTACATGGTATGCAAAACGTAACCTATTCTTTGCTTTTTCAAGCACAACTCTAACATATTTAACGTTATTCTTACACCAACTTCGTAACATTTAACTAAAAATTTCTCACAACATTGGTAAATTATATCTGATCAAAACGATATACTCTAACATAACAACGTCTTCACATTAATAAAGCTAATAATCGATAATGAACACTAGGAAAATAAATGTACAACGACAAACCTAACACATCTTACGCCCTAAATAAACTGTTAACATTAACAAAGTTCCACCTTTAACACCAGTAAAGTAAAGTAACTATCTTTACATACAAAACGTAACTTGTGTTCATACTTTTTTCCAGGCATATCTCTAGCATATTAACGTTAAATCTACATTACGACAGCAACATTTATCAAAAAAATGTGTCATAACGCATACTAACCATCATAAATAACCTAACGAGTACAATACGAATAAATAAAGTTTTTTAGACTTATCTCTTTAGACTCCGCCTAATTTCAGAAAATACCAACTCTAAACATGAAAAAATGCAATTTACGCTTTAACTATTTTGCAATAAAGTGATTGGCAATACTTATTTATATTTGACTCTCTGGCAGGATATGCAATGTAGCAGTCGCCAATCGGTTTACGATTAAATATAATGACACATCGTTGGGATATAACGAAACTCCTAGTGAAGATATCAACAACAAGGCGTAGAGATGCAAGGGGATGTCATCGTATCAACACAGCGAAAAACTATCCTACGAAGAAAATAGTTGTATTAACATCCTTAAATGTAATGCAGATTCTTTCTTTCAACCCAAATCGAGAAAGAAGTAAACAAAAGAATAAAGACGTACGAATGAACTATATCAGTTCAAAAGGGTATATATTCTCAGTAGACCAAAAAACAACAAACAACAAACAAACGATAACATAGTACAAAGATAAGTTCTTTGGATACAAACCAATGAATATATGCTAAAGTAACATTCGTTTAACCATTAATAAAGCTAACATAGCATTATCAGAGCCTAAGAAAATAATGTACAAACACAAACCTAACACAACTTAAGCACGAGTAAACTGTTAACTTAACAAAGTTCCACACTAACACCTGTAAAGTAACTGACATTGCAAATACAGAACCGTAACCTATCTACTTTTACCAAACATATTCCAACATAAATTAAACGTTTAATTTACATGACATCAGTAATATTTATAGCAAGAATATTATCAAATAACCTTGTTTAATTATCATATAGAGCAGAAGAATATAATGCTAACGTAACAAACTTTCCACATTAATAAATATAACATAACATAACCTGAACTAAGAAATATAATGTACAATGACAAACCCAACACACCATAAGCACGAATAAACCACTTACATTAACAAACTTTCGCACTTAACACGGAAAGTACATAACACTTCGTCAAAACGTAAACCTATTCACACTTTTAGCAAATCTCTGACATATCAATGTTAATGTTTACATTAACAACTAATATTTAAGCAAAGTTAGCATAAACGCTGTCCTAAATCATCATACCTAACAAAGAACTATAATTGCTGACGTAACAAAATGTTTTACATAACTTCGTAACATTAACAAAAAATTCATCATAAACCTCGTCTAAATATCATAATCCCTCAGCGAATAATCGCAAACATTAACAAAGTTTTATCCAAACATTACAAAAAATAACAAAATTTTTATCCTAAACATAACATAAAAATAAGTTCTTTTGAGTAATAATATCACATAAAACGTAATAATTTATTGATTTTAAAGCAGTAAATCCAGTAAATCAGTAAATCCGAACCCCACATATCCCTGCAGTCCCCTACCCCACCCACCCGTGATCTATTAAGCTATTGATTCAAGTCATACTTTCAATGTATCAGTTTTATCCAAACATAAAACATAAAAATATGTTCTTTATATATGCTAACCTACGAATATATGCTTAACCAACAACGTTTTAGCATAATAAAGCTAACAAATCATAACCGCGACTAGGAATATAAGTACAAATGCAAACCTAACATACCTAGCGTATAATAATCAGCTAACATCCTGAAAATCCCTACTGATCAAGGTAAACTAGCTAACAAGATCATAATATACTCGATATGTTCCCACTTTTCGAGCAAATTAGCAACATATAAAGCCGTATTATCTAACAAAATCCCTTAACAAAGTGGACCATCTATCAAGATGCCACCACTTGAACTAATCGATTGACACTATCTTCCATCAAAAGTGTCACTGTTTGAGTATAACATCAATTTGAACTGTGAACTAAACGTAGAACAATTAGAAGTCTATGGGCAAACCTAACATTATTCAACAAAAACTTAACCTAGGTTCACGTTTCTAGCACATCATCGTCAGGGGTGTAAGCGGGCTTTAGGCCTCAGCCCTTCAAGGGCTGAGCCCAATGCCCCGCTTTACACCCCTTCGGGTGATCCCCTCGCAGGATTCACACCCCTTTCAAAGGGAACGCATTTCCCTGGTTTTCTCTCTCGGAAGGTAATGCTGTTGTTTTAGGTACTCTTTGGTTAATGAAAACTGTTATTCGTAAGCTTAAGTACGTTATGTTAAATATTACTATGAACAATGTGGAAATAACACTGATTTTGTTAGAGAAATGATGAGAGAGTTTTTGTAAGATATTACTGTGTTAACTGACGATGATGTTGCTTAGAAAACGTGAACCTAGGTTAAGTTTTTTTGAATAATGTTAGGTTGCCCTAGACTTTTGCTATGATTATGTTATTCCCAGTTCAAATGATGTTATACTCAAAACGAGTGACACTTTGATGAAGATAGTGTCCCAATTCATAGTTTCAAGATGGTGGCATCTTTAGATAGATTGGTCACTTTGTTAAGGGATTTTTGTTGATAATCGGCTTTACTGTTGCTGATATGCGAGAAAAGGGGAAACATATCGAGTATTGTATGATCTGTTAGCTAGTTTACCTTGATCAGTAAGGAATTTTTCAGGATGTTAGCTGATTATTCATACTCGCGTTAGGTATGTTAGGTTTGCATTTGTACATTATATTCCTAGTCGGCGGTTATGATTTTGTTAGCTTTTATTGGATGCTAAACTTTGTTTGGTTAAGCCATAATATTCGTAGGTCTAGTATATAGAAGAACATATTTTTTAGTTATGTTTGTCCCAAAATGATACATGAAATATGACTGAATCAATTAGCTCAATAGATATAGGCAGGTGGGACTGGGTAGGGGATCTGAGGGATCGGGTGGTTGAATTTACTGAATTTTACTGATTTACTACTGCTTTAAAATCAGTAAAATTATTACGTTTTACTGTGATATTTTACTCAAAGAACTTATTTTTATGTTATCTTTTGGTATAAAATTATTGTTATTTTTTGTTATGTTTGGTTTAAAACTTTGTTGTTCTGCGATTATTCGCGTGGGGGATTATGATATTTAGAGGAGGTTATGATGAATTTTTTTGTTTAAATGTTACGAAGTTGAATGTAAACATTTGTACGTCAGCATTGGTAATTCTTTGTTTAGTATGATGATTAGACAGGTTTATGCTAACTTTTTGTTAAATATTACGAATTTAATGTTAAAATTAACAATTTTAAAGTTAGGGATATGCTTGAAAAAAGTGTGATAGGTTACGTTTTGGACGAAATGTTATGTTACTTTACGGTTGTTAAGTGCGAAAGTTTGTTAATGTAGTGGTTTATTCGTGCATATGGTGTGTTGGGTTTGTCATTGTGTACATTATATTCTTAAGTTCAGGTTATGATTGTTAGCTTTTATTAATGTGGAAACTTTGTTACGTTAGCATAAATTTCCTTCACTGCTCTGTATGATAATTTAACAAGGTTATGAATAAATTCTGCTAAATATTACTGTGTCAATGTAAAATTAACGTGTAATATGTTGGAGATATGTTTGGTAAAAAAGTATGAATAGGTTACGTTTTGTATGCCACATGTCAGTTTACTTTACAGGTGTTTTAAGTTGTGGAACTTTGGTTAATGTTAACAAGTTTTACTCGTGCTTAAGTTGTTGTTAGATTCGTCGTTGTAACATTATTTTCTTAGCTCTGGTAATGCTATGCTAGGTTAGCAGTTTATTCGTGATTACGTTAGCATATATTCATTGGTTAGTCATCCAAAGAACTTATCTTTGTGCTATATGTTATTGTTGTTGTAGTTGTTGTTTTTCCGAACGAGAATATATACCCTTTTGAACTGACATGGTTCATTCGTACGTCGTATCCTTGTTTTTTACTTTCTTCTGATTGGGTGAAAAAGAATCTCATTACATTTAAGTGGCATGTTTATACACTATTATTCTTAAGTAGGATATGTTTTTTTCGCTGTGTGAATAACGATGCATCCCCTTGCATCTCCTACGCTTGTTGCTTGATATCTTCAACTAGGAGTTTCCGTTATTCCCAACGAATGTTGTCATTTATATTTTAATCGTAAAAACCGAATTGGCGACTGCTACATTGCTTGTATTCCTGGCAGAGGGTCAAATATAAGTATTGCATCACTTTATGCAAAATAGTTAAAGCGTAAAAAATCATTTATGTTTAGAGTTGGTAATTTTCCCTGAAAGGAGCCGAGTCTAAAGAAGATAAGTCGCCAAAAACTTTACCTTTATTCGTATTTACTCGTTAAGGTATTATGAAGGTTAGGTATGGTTATGACACATTTTTTTGAATAAATGTCTACTGTGGTCAATGTAAGATTTAACGTTTAAGATCTTAGAGATATGCCTTGAAACAGTATGAACAGGTTACGTTTTGTATGTAAAGTTAGTTACTTTACTGATATTAAGTGTGGAACTTTGTTAATGTTAACAGTTTATTAGGGCGTAAGATGTGTTAGGTTTGTCGTTGTACATTATTTTCCTAGTTCATATGATGCTATGTTAGCTTTATTAATGTGAAAACGTTGTTATGTTAGAGTATATTCGTTGATCAGTATAATAATTAACCAATGTTGTGAGAAATTTTAGTTAAATGTTACTGTGTCAGTGTAAGAATAACGTTAATATGTTAGAGTTGTGCTTGAAAAAGCAAGATTAGGTTACGTTTTGCATACCATGTTAGTTGCTTTACTGGTTTTGAGTGTGGAACTTTGTTAATGTTAACAGTTTATTCCTGCTTAAGATGTGCTAGGTTTGTCTTTGTGCATTATTTTCTAGTTCAGTTGAAATGTATGGTAGCTTTTATGTAATGTGGAACTTTGTTACGGTTAGCAATACTTTCGCTGGTCTGGTATGCATAATCAACCAATGTTGTGTGAAATTTTAGTTAAATGTTACTGTGTTAGTGTAAGATTAACGTTAATATGTTAGAGTTATGCTTGAAAAAGTAAGATTAGGTTGCGTTTTGCATACCATGTTAGTTGCTTTACTGGTGTTAAGTGTGGAACTTTGTTAATGTTAAGATGTGTTATGTTTGTCTTTGGGCATTATTTTCTTAGTTCCGTTGATGGTATGTTAGCTTTATTAATGTGGAAGCTTTATTAGGTTAGCATACTTTCGCTGGTCTGTATGATAATTAACCAATGTTGTGATAAATTTTTGCTAAATGTTACTGTGTTAGTGTAAGATTAACGTTAATATGTTAGAGTTATGCTTGAAAAAGTAAGAATAAGTTACGTTTTGCATACCATGTTAGTTGCTTTACTGGTGTTAAGTGTGGAACTTTGTTAATGTTGACTGCTTATTCCTGCTTAAGATGTGTTATGTTTGTCTTTGGGCATTATTTTCTTAGTTCAGTTGATGGTATGTTAGCTTTATTAATGTGAAAACTTTGTTACGTTGACATATATTGATTGATCTTTGTATAAAGAACTCGAATTTATGTTATGTTTATCCAAAATGATACTCAAAATGTGACTTGAATCAATAGATCAATAGATCAATAGATCAAGGATGGTCAGGAAGGTGACAGGAAGGTAGATGGATGGTGTTTGATTTAGTGATTTACTGCTTTAGGGTATGTAAAACGTTACAATTTTAGTAAAAAATATGACCTTAATCAATAGATCAATAGATCATAGATGGTCAGGAGGGAGGTTGGATGGTGGTTGGATGGTGGTTTGATTTAGTGATTTACTGCTTTAGGGTATGTAAAAACGTAAATTTGTAAGTTATAAACATAAAAAGAATAAGAAATTTTATTTATTTTTTTATTTATTTATTTATTTTTTATTTTTATTTATTTCCTGATGGTTCTGAAACCATTATTTTCGAAATCTACAGACCCAATAACATTATATAAGACACCAATATTGCATCATTACACAAATATTTTAATAACTCGGCACCGCACCCGGACCCTGGTCGGGTGCAGCTGTCAACTCCTTCCTCCCTCCTTCCTCATTCTTCTTCCACCTTCCTCATTCTTCTTCCTTCCTCATTCATCTTTCATCCTTCTTCATTCCTCCTTTGTTTTTTGCACTCTGTGCTCTTTTTTTTTCAGTCGGGACCCCCCTAATGGGGAGGTCCGAGCACCCTATACGGACTTTATAACCATCATATTCGAGTTCTACGACCTCAATAACCCTTATAAAGACACCAACATTGTTGTTATACGACTGTTTATTAACTCGGCACCGCAGTGGCTCCAGCACCGGTGCCGGAGCCAACTCCTCAGATTCACATACCTAGTATTTCTAGAAATTCAACTCTGAATCCTCTCACCAAATTTCAGCCAATTACGAACACTTCGATTTTTTAATGAAGGGGTGGGGTGGGGTCCCCCTTCGGGGACCCACGGGGACGTAACCTCGTCTACGACGAGGTTACCTCCCCATCTAACACCCCTCCAAATTTTAACCCAATACGATAACCCTAACCCATGTAAATATATATCGAACTCAGAACCGGATGCGAAGAAGAAACCGCGGCGGAAATAATACCAAAAAATAATAATAATAATAATACCGGACCCCGCGGCGTCGTTGCGGTGATGCGGACCCGGAGGCGGAACCGGAGCCAGAACCGGAATCGTGGCCAGAACCGGACGCGGCGCAGGAATCGGAGCTGCTGCTGCTGCAGAACCAACGCTAAAGACACGAAACAAAGGGAATGAACGCAATGCAAGACGCTGATGGAAGAGGAGACGCTGAAGGTGACGAAGGATACGTAGAAGGGGTATTAAACAACTCAGAAGTGTTTCTTCCGGAAACACAAAAGTGAACGTATAATAATAATAATAACCTGTGGTTTGTGTATGCGCACGCCGCGCTCATCTGTGTCTGTCGGGGTCAAACAGACCTTCGGTCTGTTTGACCTCCAAATGGTCGGTCGCCCAAACGCTCGTTAGGCCTAAACTCACCCATGCAGATCACGCCACAAGGGCGTAAGCGCTATATCGGTGTCCACCCCTCGGGGGTGACCCCCCTTCCTATATACATCCTACAGACCCTTGAAATTTACAACGCGAATTTCCGTCCTTATCCATATATACATTATATTCCCAAGTTTCAGACCTATACTCTTATATACTTTTTGAGAAAAAGCTGTAGGAGGTCAAAATGCTCGTGTCCCACTACTATAATATATATATAAATAATATATATATATATATATTATATATTATATATATGATATATATATATATATATATATAATTATTTTATATATATATATATATATATATTATCAGAGGTGGGCCGTCCCGCTCATTTCGGGTGTCCGCATAGCAGCCCTCCGCACCTTGAGAACCCGTAGTCGCGCTAGCGGCTCCTCCGACTTATCAGACCAATACAAACTTCCGCTATCGCAATCCGCACGTCCGCACTCTCCCTGCTAATAATGTGCGACTTCACAAAAGAATTTAATATTAAATATAGTATTATATCCTTAACAAAAAATTGTTTTATAAATATTATATGAAAAATTGAAAGATATTTACAAAATCTCAAGATTTTCCACTTCCTCCTCAATGGTCGTCTTCAAAGGACAAGAGATCCATATTACGTTTCAAAAAGATTAGCTGCTCAAAATTAAAAAGCAGTTAAGGCTGACTGCTTTGCCCTCAAAATATTCCCACCAATACTAAATATGTTCGCTCTAATACAGCGCAGAAGCTAAGGG
>JABUQX010121906.1:17500-27825 GCA_015478945.1 Trachelipus rathkii | reverse complement strand
TTAGTGTTATTTACTTCATACCTATTGTTATTATTATTTAACACACACACACACACACACACACACACACACACACACACACACGCACCCTGTTTAAACATATCAAATAAGCTCTTTTGTATGAACATAACGTATAATTTATTAAAACATTTTATGTTTTAATTAAATACGTACATTTATTAAAACATTTTATGTTTTAATTAAATACGTACATTTATATTACTCATTCAATTATAACTAAAATTATTTCAAAGTTTCTTAAAACTTCTATAATAAATCAATCATTATCTTTGAACAAAGAATTTATTATTAACTGTTAATACTTTTTGTTTATAAATTTTATAACTATCAAGTTTTAAAATAATTTTTACTAAAATTTTATGAAATTTTATTAAAAACATATATTTTACGTACCTTAAAGCAATAAATCAGTAAATCAGTAGGGCAAGCCCCTAGCATCCCTCTACACCAAGCTATGCCACGTTTTGTTCTATTGACTTACTGCTTTACATCATCTTTAGTCATGTAATAAGTATAAAAATAACAAAATAAGTTCTTCTCTGCTAACATAACATGTATTTTATTAAAAATCATTCTAGATTTTATTTAAAAATAACAATTATTCACTTACATTTATATTATTCGCTCAATGTTAACTAAAAATATTTCAAAGTTTTTTTAAATAATTTGGATTTTCTTTATTATTATCTATGTACATTGACAATCCAACACGAGAAAACACAACAACGCGCACTCCTTACAGATACGAAACTGACCTCTTCCTGTAAATTGTGTTGAAATAATTTATACCGTTTTAAGCCTAATAAACGTTTTTGTACCCCGGGGCGATTTAGGCCTAATACCAGGTCAAAATATATTTCAAACTGACCTCTTTCTGTAAAATGTGGTGAAATAACTACGTTAGGCCTAAATTTAGGCCTAAATTTAGGGATTTAAGCCTAATACCAGGTCAAAAGGTAATTCCAGTATAGACAAGAATCAATGTTATTATTTTTATAAATATATTTCAAACTGAAACATGCTGGATCGGTAAGATCCTTTAAGCAGGTAAGAAGGAAATGCTTTCCTTTCTTGTGATTGGATGGAGTAATCCTTATTTCTATATACCTCGTATGTGATTGGTCGAGAATTATTTTATCGCTTTTTTGTTTTAAGGTATGTAAAAACATGTTTTTTCATATCCTAAGCCTTACCTGTGATTGGATGAAAATTAGCTTAGTTCTTTAAACTTGTATTTGAGCAGGTGTGTTTTATTATCTTTTAGACCCAAACTCATTTTAAAATCATAGTCGTTTTAGCTGTTAAGCGGTGCACAAGTTATCTGATTTGTATTAAAAGTGTTTTATTTTTACTAAGTGTATATCATATTTATAATAAATACTTACATTGAGGAATAATTATTAATTTCACTAGAATAGATAATAATTAATTCACTAGATTTATAGTAGATCACGTGAAGCAAAACGCAAGAGCGCCCGCAAGCGCGACCCGGTGCGGAACAGCCGCATGAACCCGCCGGCGTAATATTACTACGCGGTCGCGAAAATATGGAGCGTTGTATTTCAAAGTGGTGGGGGCATACATCCTAGAGGATGATATCTTTTGGACACCATCCCATTCAGTATGTATAATATTAGTTTGTGTACTGTATCAAGGTATATTTACGAATATTATAACATATGTTCAAGCGCATTAGTTTATTTAAAATCCTGGTATATCAGTGTTTATTACCGAATGCATACAACAGCTGATATAGAAGAGGTATGAACTTACATACTTCGATGTAATTTTGAAGTATAATAATACTGGAAGTCCATAAAGAGAAATTACGGTTTGTACAAGGAGGGGAAGTTTATTATGCATGTACACGCATTGTGTATTTAACTAATATAGTAATATAGTAATTATGTAATAATATTTTAGAATAAACAACTTTTTCATAACTTATACATAGAGAAGATTAAAACCGTAAAGACATACCTTGAAAAGGGAGGGTATGGGACAACTTCTATACATTAACTCTACGTCCTATGTAGGTGTAGCTTTAAGGCATATAAAACTTGTTTTACATTCCTTAAAGTAATAAGATCTTAAAGACATACCACAAAGAGGAACATGGCCAGCGTCACATCCGGACTATTTGTTCTATTTCCCTCAAGGAATTATAACTTTAGGATAAATAAAAAAAAACTGTTTGTACCACAAAAAATGATAATTTCAAAACTAAATGTTTTTTAAGAAACTTTACCAGTGAAATGGTATTTTCTATAAATAAAATTAAAAATGTTCAAGTAAGAAATAAAAGGGACGACTCATAATATAGAAACAGTATATTTGAAAATACAAAAATAATGAAAGTTTACAACGGCATATCATAAAGAAAATATTTTCGCGACCGCGGCTGGTAATAATACGCCAGCAGGTTCCTTCGGCTGTTCCGCGAGTCACTTGGGCGCTCTTGCGTTTTAACTACGTGATCAGTATAAATCTAGTAGATTAATTATTATCTATTCTAGTGAAATTATAATTATTCCTCAATGTAAGTAATTATTATAAATATGATATACACTTAGTAAATAAGAACACTTTTAATACAAATCAGATAACTTGTACACCGCTTAACAGCTAAAACGACTATGATTTTAAAATGAGTTTGGTCTAAAAGGTAATAAAACACACCTGCTCAAATACAGGTTAAAGAACTAAGCTAATTTTCATCCAATCACAGGTAGGGCTCAGGATATGAAAAAACATGTTTTACATACCTAAAAGGCAAAAACGATAAAATAATTCTCGACCAATCACATACGAGTTCATATAGAGATAAGGATTACTCCATCCAATCACGAAAGAAAAGCATTTCCTTCTTACCTGCTTAAAAGATCTTACCGCTCCAGCATGTTTCAGTTTGAAATATGTTATAAAATAATAATAACATTGATTCTTGTCTATACTGGAATTACCTTATTTTGACCTGGTATTAGGCTTAAATCAGCCCGGGATACAAAAAGGCTTATCTTAAATTTAGGCCTAACGTAGTTATTTCACCACATTTTACAGAAAAAGTCAGTTTTATGTTGAATAATTGTAATTTTTTTTTTTTCGTTGGGGTACAAAAGGTTTATCCTAAATTTAGGCTAAAGTAGTTATTTCAACACAATTTACAGGAAGAGGTCAGTTTCGTGTATCTGTAAGGAGTGCGCGTTGTTGTGTTTTCTCGTGTTGGATTACAATATACATAGATAATAATAAAAAAAATTCAAATTATTTAAAAAAACTTTGAAATATTTTTAGTTAACATTGAGCGAGTAATATAAATGTATAAGTGAATAATTATTTTTAAATAAAATCTAGATAATTTTAATAAAATATGTTATGTTAGCAGAGAAGAACTTATTTTGTTATTTTTACACTTATATGGCTAAAGATGATGTAAAACAGTAAGTCAATAGAACAAAACGTGGCATAGCAATTGTAGAGGATGCTAGGGTTTAGCCCTACTGATTTACTGATTTATTGCTTTAAGGTACGTAAAATATATGTTTTTAATAAAATTTCATAAAATTTTAGTAAAAATTATTTTAAAACTTGATAGTTATAAAATTTATAAACAAAAAGTATTAACAGTTAATAATAAATTCTTTTTTCAAAGATAATGATTGATTTATTATAGAAGTTTTAAGAAACTTTGAAATAATTTTAGTTATAATTGAATGATGACATGATATGGTTTAATTAAAATATAAAATGTTTTAATAAATTATATATTATTAAAACATATAATGTTTTAATAAATTGGATTTTATGCTCATACAAAAAACTTATTGAATGTTTAAACAGTGTGCGTGTGTGTGTGTGTGTGTGTGTAGGTGCATGTCTATGTATGTGTGTAGGTGTAGGTGTGTGTGTATATGTCTATGTATGTGTGTAGGTGTGTGTGTGTGTGTGTGTGTGTGTGTGTGTGTGTGTGTGTGTGTGTGTGTGTGTGTGTGTGTGTGTGTGTGTGTGTGTGTGTGTGTGTGTGTGTGTGTGTGTGTGTGTGTTTTGTGTGTTAGTGTTTAAATAATAATAACAATAGGCATGAAGTAAATAACACTAAGTATAATAATAAAAATAAAATAATAATAATAAAAATAAAAATAAAATAATAAAAATAATAATAAAAATAAATAAAAAGTATTAAAACAAAATAAAAAACATAATGTTAATAAATATATGAGTTAAAGCAGTAAAGCATATGAGTTAAAGCAGTAAAACATATGAGTTAAAGCAGTAAAGCAGTAAAACAAAAGCATACTAATCCCTTTGTTGCTAGGCAACACTATTAATTTACTGATTTACTGCTAAGGTATGTAATGTTAATAATTATATGAGTTAAAACAGTAAAAGAGTAAAGCAGAAAAACAGTAAAACAAAAGCATACTAATCCCTTGTTGCTAGGTAACACCTCTATTGATTTACTGATTTACTGTTTAAGGTATGTAATGTTAATAAATATATGAGTTAAACGGTAAAACATGAGTTAAAGCGGTAAAGCAGTAAAAAAAGCCTGCTAATCCCTTTGTTGCTAGGTAACACCTCTATTGATTTACGATTTACTGCTTTAAGGTATGTAATGTTAATAAATATATGAGTTAAAGCAGTAAAACATATGAGTTAAAGCAGTAAAACAGTAAAACAAAAGCATACTAATCCCTTTGGTGCTAGGTAACACCTCTATTGATTTACTGATTTACTGCTTTAAGGTATGTAATGTTAATAATTAAAGCAGTAAAACATATGAGTTAAAGCAGTAAAGCAGTAAAACAAAAGCATACTAATCCCTCTGTTGCTAGGTAACACCTCTATTGATTTACTGATTTACTGCTTTAAGGTCTGTAATGTAAATGTTTTTAATAAAAAATGTTTAAGTATGAAGTAAAAATGAATGACTCATAGTATATTTGAAAAGAAATTTTTTGAATAGTTTACATTGATATCACAACTATGAAATATGTGTTAAATAATAATAATAATAATAGGTCTGTAATGAGTTACAGTTTTAGGAACGCAAAATGTTTTTAATAAAAATGTTTAAGTATGAAATAAAAATGAATGACTCATAGTATATATATTTAGCGTTCGCGCGGGAATATTGCGCCTGCGGGCGGGCGTATATATTTTTCATTCGCGCGGGAATATTGCGCCTGCGGGCGCACGCGGCGGGGGGGACGCGGAAATATTGCGCCTGCGGGCGCACGCGGCGGCGGGAACGCGGTTGATCGCACCTGCGGGTGCGCGGTTGACTGTCTTTGAGCCCTGGTTGTCAGCTTATGATCTAGGGGAAGACATCAATATTAGCTCTGTTCTATGATGTGGGGTAGAAAAGGCTAGAAAAGGTTAGAAAATGCATCAAAGATGAACCATCAAAGCTGAGGTATCAAAGTTGAGGCAACAAAATCTGAGTCATCAAAGATAAACCATCAAAAAATCTGAGGCATCAAAGATGAACCATCAAAGATGAACCGACAAAGATGACTTCATCAAAGATGAACCATCAATATAGGTGGTATCAAAGATGACGTCATCAAAGATGAGTCATCAAAGATGAACCATCAAAGCTGAAATATCAAAGTTGAGGGATCAAAATTAAGCCATCAAAGTTGAGGAATCAAAGCTGAGGCATCAAAATATCGAGTGTGTGAGTGTAAGTGTAAGTGTATCTGTGTGTGAGTGTAAGTGTATATGAGCTAGTGTAGTGTCTGGCCAGTGTAAGTGCGTATAATTGTCATAGTGAATGTGTGTATAAGTGTCATAGTGTATGTGAGTGTAAGTGTAAGTGTCTATGGGTAAGTGTCTATGGCTGAGTGTAAGTGTCTATGGTGAGTGTAAGTGTGTATAAGTGTCTATGGCATAGTGTAGGTGTGTGTGTGTGTGTGTGTGTGTGTGTGTGTGCGTTTAAGCGTAAGTGTGAGTGTATCTGGGTGTGAGTGTAAGTGTATGTATCTAGGCATGTGTGTATGTGTGTGTGTGTGTGTGTGTGTGTGTGTGTGTGTGTGTGTAAGTAATATATATATATATATATATATATATATATATATATATATATATATATATATATATATATATATATATATATATATATATATATATATATATATATATATATAATTTATAAGTGTTAGAAAGAGACTAACTCATAGTGGGAAACATCTAGAAACTTGTAATATACGCCAATCATTCATCATACCTTATAACCTAGGGTAGACATCCATATTAGGGCTATTCTAGGTGCTAGAAAAGGCTTGAAAAAAGTGGCACTCAGTTGGCACTATGTGGCACTCACTTGGCACTCATTGGCACTCACTTGGCACTCATTGGCACTCATTGGCACTCACCTGGCACTCATCTGGCACTCATAGAATACTCATAGAACACTCCTAGATACTCCTTACGGTGATTGGGAACCATCAAAGTTGAACCATCAATAAATCTGAGTCATCAAAGCTGAATCATCAATATAGGTACCATCAAAGATGACGTCATCAAAGTTGAGCCATCAAAGTTGAGTCATCAATAATGCTGAGTCCTCAAAGTTGAGCCATCAAAGTTGAGCCATCAAAGTTGAGGCATCAAAGCTGAGGATGACAAGAGTAAGTGTGTGTGTGTGTGTGTGTGTGTGTGTGTGTGTGTGTGTGTGTGTGTGTGTGTGTGTGTGTGTGTTGTGTGTGTGTGTGTGTGTGTGTGTGTGTGTGTGTGTGTGTGTGTGTGTGTGTGTGTGTTGGCAGGTGTGTGACCGCGGATGGAAATAAGTTAGGATAGATCCATACAGGTCAGGTACCTACATGACCTCATGTTAGGGACAGATACCTACCAAAGGCAAGGTGGCAGGTACCTGGATGAGCTCAAGATAATCCCTACTAATCCCTCACTCACCTTTAAGAATGGTCAATTTCAGCCCTTGATACCGTATCAAGGCCGAAATATCAAGGCCAAAACCGAAATATCAAGGCCAAAACATCAAAAAAAGGGGCTAAGCCCCTAAAGGGGGGCCAGAAATATCAAGGTCAAGACATCAAAAAGGGCTAAGCCCCTAAAGGGGGGCCAAAGCTAGGGGGAGGTACGTACGACGGTTGCTACGCAACCGTCTGGCGCAACCCTTCTACGAAGGGTTGCCAAAATCAAGGTCTCAAAATTGTACCGTAGAATACACAAGGGTTGACCGAAAAATTTGGGTTCTCAAGAAATTACCCTGGAGACCAAGGGTTGACCGAAGAATTAGGGTTGCCAAAAAATTAGGGTTGGCCAAAATTAAGTGCTGAGCCAAAATTATTGTGAAGTAAAGGGGTTGGTCGAAAAAATTAGGGTGGGACACGTACAACGGTTGCTGCGCAACCGTTTGGCGCAACCCTTCTTCGAAGGGTTGCAAAAATTAGGGTTGCCAAAAAATTAGGGTTGCCAAAATTGCACCCTGGAATACAAAAGGGTTGGCCGAAAAATTTGGGTTCTCAAAAAGGTACAAGGCCAAAAAAGGTCAAGGTCAAAAAGGTCAAGGTCAAAAAGGTCGCGGTCTTTTAGGTCCATTTCGGGGGTCCCTACTACCTTATATATATATATATATATATATATATATATATATATATATATATATATATATATATATATATATATATATATATATATATATATATATATAAATTCCTAAATAAGCATTGAATAATATATCATATATACTATATATATATATATATATATATATATATATATATAATAATAATAACATATAAATATATATATGTATATATATAATAATATATATATATATAATAATAATATATATATATATATATATATATATTCATGTATAATATTAATATATAGAATATGTAACTATATATATATATATATATATATATAATAATAATATATATATATATATAATAATAATGTATATATATATATATAATATATATATAATAATATATATATATATATATAATAATATAATATATATAATAATATATATATAATATATATATAATAATAATATATATATATATATATATATATAATATATAATAATGTATAATAATATATATATATATAATATATATAATATATAATAATAATATATAATATATATAATAATAATAATAATAATAATATATATATAACTTAATAATATATATATATATAATAACTATATATTATATATATATATACATATTGATAAAATACCCCTCTGAGTAATTCACCCTGCTGGGATTGAACCTGGGCCCTAGCAGATGAACGCGTATATGTGTTTGACCACCACGCCACGATGGACTAAAAGAAGAGCACGTCAAATCTTCCAGTGGTGAATATAACCACCCACCTACAGGACATGCCACGCTCTTCCGTCACACTCCAGCGCAGGGTCAAGCAGAGCCCGCACAAGGTAAATAACACTCATCAGACCAGGGATCATATTTTATATATAAGGTAAACCTGCTCCACCTTCTCCACTTCGCAGTGTTGTAAGTATTGATAAAAATACCCCTCTGAGTAATTCACCCTGCTGGGATTGAACCTGGGCCCTAGCAGATGAACGTGTATGTGCTTGACCAGCCACGATTGACTAAAAGAAGAACGCGTCAAATCTTCTTGTGGTGAATATAAGCACCCACCTACAGGACATGCCAAGCTCTTTTCGTCCACACTCTGGCGAAGGGTCAAACAGAGCACCGCACAAGGTGAAAAACACTCAGCAGATCGGGGGATCATATTTTATAAATAAGGTAAACTGCTCCACCTTCTACTCCACTTCGCAGTGTTAATAAGTATTGATAAAAATACCCCCTCTGAGTAATTCACCCTGCTGGGATTGAACCTGGGCCCTAGCAGCTCGTCAATGTAGGGTTCATCCCTTGGCCCAGGTGGGCCACAACCATACCCTCTCACAAAACCCCGCCATTCACTCCTATTATGTACCTTTCTTCTCGCCTCTGCCAAACTCACATTTCTCTCCTCCCGGCATTCCTTTACTGACTCAGTCCACTTTTTTTTCGGTCTCCCAGCTGGTCGATTCCCAACACACTCACCACTATACATCAGCTTAATTGACCAACTGACTATCATCCATCCTTTCCACATGACCAAACCATATCAACGTACTTTCATTTATTCTCTCATTTTCTCATCTCTTTCTTCACCACACAACTCTCTAATACGTTCATTCCTAATCATTTTATCAATTCTTCTCACTTCTAACACCCCTAAGATTGTCCAAATCTGAACATATTGTACTATAGATCTATACCTGTTATTTTAGACCATAGTCTCACCACTATACATTAACACATGTAACAACATACCCTCATGTAAGACCCTAACGCACTCAAGACTTAGTCCCTATACATCCACCAACGATTTGATTGCACCAGCTACATTCCTACCATTCACAACTTTCTTACTACACTCTGGATCATGCGTTCCCTTTTCATCCAACACTTATCCCAAATATTTAAACTCAGACACTTATTCCAGTTGCTCACCATCTAACATAACTTCACACTGAGGACTGTCCTCACTCACAATATATTGACGCTGCTGAATTACTGGCAATATCAAGCACAAAAAGTTTTACGCGGCGACACATATGTTCACGTCAACACTTAATTAAGGGGTAGTAATGTTACAGTTGTAGCTGTTAGTTAAATTGTGCCTTAACGACATAGAGGAACTAGCTATTTGAAACAATGAATACTTAAACTAGTTTGTATTGTTATCATTTGAACTTTAATGATATCAGATATATGTACATTACATGAGGCATATCCTGATATACATGTTATGTCCCAAAAGTAAGTGTACTGATGTCGTATTTAATTATGTATTGAACTTACCTGAAATTACGTTATCTCCTCCGAAGTATGACCCTTGGGAGGTTACACAGCGGTTCCAACGTTTCTTTCACTGTTCATAGCAGTACCGGAAGTCATTTTCCTGAAGTGTGTTTAGTTCACGTGTTACAGTATTTTTAATGTTTTCCATCGTCCCAAAATGATGACCCTTCAACTTCATTTTCAACTTAGGGAAGAGGTAGATCTGGGCTGTATGGAGGATGTGGAAGTACTTGAATGTTTTTCTTCGTCAGAAATTCTATAATTGAGAGTGCAGTGTGAGATGGCGCGTTATCGTGGTGCAGCACCCAATCGTCTGCAATGTCTGTTCTGATTTGCTGAACTCGTTTTCGAAGTCGTTCCAAGACATCTTTGTAAAAGACGTGATTAACTATCTGTCCTGAAGGTACAAATTCCTTGTACACAATACCACGGCTGTCGAAA
>JABUQX010121906.1:0-2500 GCA_015478945.1 Trachelipus rathkii | reverse complement strand
CGTAATTCAGAAGTTCAAATACAAATTAAATACACATCAGTACACTTACTTTTGCACATAACATGTATATCAGGATATGCCTCAGTAATGTACATATATCTGAGATCATTAAAGTGCAAATGATAACAATACAAACTAGTTTAAGGATTCATGTTTCAAATAGCTAGTTCTCTATGTCTATAAGGCAACAATTTAACTAACAGCTACACTGTAACATTACTACCCTTAATTAAGTGTTGACGTACATATGTGTCGCCGCGTAAACTTTTGGCCTGATATTGCCAGTAATTCAGCAGGCTCAATATATTGTAGTTGAGGACAGTCTCAGTGGAAGTATGTTAGCATGGCTGGTAGCAAACTGGAAATAGTGTACTGAGTTTAATATTTGGTAAGTGTTGGATGAAAAGGGAACGCCATGATCCAGAGTATGTAGTCAGAAAGTTGTGTAATGGTAGGAATGTACTGGTGCAATCAAATCGTTGGTGATTGTATAGGGACTAATCTGGAGTGCGCTAGGTTCTTACATGAGGGTTTGTTCATGTGTTAATGTAAGTTGGTGAGTACATATGTCTAAAATAACCAGGTATAGATCTATAGTACAATGTGTTCAGATGAAATCTTAGGGGTGTGTTAAGTGTGAGAAGAATTGATAAAACTGGGAATGAACTATTAGAGAGTTGTGTGTTGTGAAAGAAAGAGATAAATGAGAGAATAAATTGAAAGACGTTATATGTTTGGTCATGTGAAAGGATGGATGATAGTCAGTTGGTCAATTAAGCTGATGTAATAGTGGTGGTGTGTTGGAATCGACCAGCTGGGGACCGAAAAAAAAAGTGGACTGAGTCAGTAAAGGAATGCCGGAGGAGAGAAAATGTGAGTTTGGCAGAGGCGAGAAGAAAGACATAATAGGAGTGAATCGCGGAGTTTTCTGAGAGCTTGTTGTGACCCACCGAGGGCTCATGGGATACCCCACATGACGAGATAGATTGCCAAATACCCCCTCTGAGTAATTCACCCTGCTGGGATTGAACATGGGTCCTAGCAGATAGGGGGTATTTTTATCAATACTTATTAACACTGCGAAGTGGAGTAGAAGGTGGAGCAGTTTACCTTATTTATAAAATATGATCCCCCGATCTGCTGAGTGTTTTTTCACCTTGTGCGGTGCTCTGTTTGACCCTGCGCCAGAGTGTGGACGGGAAGAGCGTGGCATGTCCTGTAGGTGGGTGCTTATATCACCACAAGAAATTTGACGCGTTCTTCTTTAGTCAATCGTGGCTAGTGGTTCAAGCACATACCGTTCATCTGCAGGCCGCAGGTTCAATCCCAGCAGGGTGAATTACTCAGAGGGGGTATTTTTATCAATACTTATTAACACTGCGAAGTGGAGTAGAAGGTGGAGCAGTTTACCTTATATATAAAATATGATCCCCTGGTCTGATGAGTGTTATTTACGCCTTGTCGGTGCTTGCCTTGACCCTCGCCGGATGTGACGGAAGAGCGTGGCATCCTGATAGGTGGTGCGTTTTTATACACACGTGGAAGATTTGACGTAGCTCTTCTTATAGATCATCGTGGCGTGGTGGTCAAGCACATACGCTTCATTCTGCTAGGGCCCAGGTCCGATCCCAGCAGCATGACATACTCAGAGGGTATTTTACAAATGATATATATAGTATATATATATATATACTATAATATATATATATATATATATATATATATATATATATATATATATATAATATAATATATATATATTATATATAAATTATTAGAATACACTATAATATATATATAAATATATATATATATAACTATATATTATTATATATATTAATATTATATATAATATATATATATATAGGATATTATATATATATATATATTATATATTATATTATACAATATTATATATATAATAATATATATCTATATAATTATATTATATATATAATATATAATATATAATATATATATTATATTATATATATATAATATTATATATATATATATATATATTATATTTATATATATTAAATATTATATAAAATATATAATATATATAATACTATATATATATATATATATATATAATATATATATATAATAATATTAATAATATATATATATAATATTATATAATATATATATATATATATATATATATATTATATATATATAAATATATATATATATATATATATATATATATATAAGTTAGTATTAGCTTAAGACATGACCTTTTTTTGACCGCGACCTTTTTTGAACCTTGACCTTTTTTTGACCTGACCTGGGGCCTTTGGACCTGTTTGTGAGAACCAAATGTTCGGGGCCAACCCTGGATCCAGGGGTGCAAGTTTGGTGGGCACCCTTAATTTTGTGTGCAACCATAAGGTGGGCAACCCTGCGAAGAAGGGGGGCGCCAAACGTGGCGCAGCGACCGGTGACGTGTCCACCCCGAATGGTTCGAGCAAACCTGGGTCTGCCAGTGGGTCAA
>JABUQX010121905.1:82500-87624 GCA_015478945.1 Trachelipus rathkii | reverse complement strand
CTAGGGCGGCCTCAAAGAAACTGGAGTTTTGTTTAGAGTGCGAGACTTTTTTCCTCTTCTCAGTTGTTGCTCAGCTATTTTACATTGATATCATCCGCCCTTTGTATGGAAGTACTGCTCTCATATCTGGGGGGGGGGTCTGGTTTCACCCGACTTTTGGATAGGGTCGGGTCAAAGGCCAAAAGGCTTATAAACTGTTCTGCACTTTTCAATTCACTTGACCCTCTATCTTTGCGGCGCGATGTTGGTCCTTTATCTCTTTTCTATAGGTACCGCAGCGGCAGGTGCTAGCGTGAGCTTATTTTTCGCGTATCACCACCTTTACGACGCCTTCGTATCACAAGCGGTGCTGTTTCAGCGCATAAGTTTTGTGTTGATATTGGTAACTCCAGGCTAGTTCGCTGTGGTGCTTCCTTCTTTCCTGCCACTTCTGTTCTTTGGAATTCTCTTCCATCTTCTGTGTTTCCTGCTGAATTTAATCTCTCTCACTTTAAAGTCTGCGTCTGTGCTCATCTGCGTAGTTTACATTAGTTGATGAATATCTGAGGTGCACAACACCCCCCCCCCTTTGAATAGAGTTCTGCCCATGAGTAGTGGTGACAACTGTAAAAAAAAAGTCAGAAAATGCACCCTAGATCTTCTCGGGGCCGCGATGAACCCTCAATATGGCATCTCGTCAATGTAGGGCTCATCCTTTGGCCCAGGTGGGCCACAACTATACCCCCTCACAAAATCCCGCCATTCACTCCTATTATTCACCTTTCTTCTCACCTCTGCCGAACTCACATTTCTCTCCTCCAGGCATTCCTAAACTGCTCAATCCATTTTTTTTTCGGTCTCACAGCCAGTCGATTCCAAACACACTCACCACTATACATCTGCTTAACCAACCAACTATCATCCATCCTTTCCATATGACCAAACCATCTCAACGTACTTTCATTTATTTCTCTCATTATCCTTTCTTCAGACCATAAACTCTCTTATACGTTCATTCCTCATTTTATCAATTCTTCTCACACCTAACACACCCCTAAGATTGTCCATCTGAACACATTGTACTTTAGATCTATACCTCTTATTCCAGACCATAGTCTCACAACTATACATTAACACAGGTAACAACATACCCTCATGTAAGACCCTAGCGCACTCAAGGCTTAGTTCCTTTACATCCACAAACGATTTAATTGCAACAGCCACCTTTATACAATTCACAACTTTCCTACAACACTCTGCACTATCCGTTCCCTTTTCATCCAATATATATATATATATATATATATATATATATATATATATATATATATATATATATATATATATATATATATATATATATATATATATATATTTATTTATTTATATATTATATATATATATATATATATATAATATA
Organism: Trachelipus rathkii; assembly: GCA_015478945.1. Lineage (NCBI taxonomy): Eukaryota > Metazoa > Arthropoda > Malacostraca > Isopoda > Trachelipodidae > Trachelipus > Trachelipus rathkii. The sequence goes on along the minus strand of JABUQX010121905.1, from coordinate 86,225 downwards.
TATATATATATATATATATATATATATATATAATATATATATATATTATATTATATATAATATATATTATATATATATATATAATTACAAATCATGAAGATGAAGGACACTTCTTCTAAGCTACTCACATTCTAACATTACTTCACATCGAGGACTGTTCTCACTCACAAACCATAACCTTACTCTTATCTACGTTTACTTTCAAACACCTTTCACACGCCCTGCCAAATATATCTACGAATCCTCTCAAACTCTCTTTAGATTCACCGCACAAACCAATCATCTGCATATAATAGGTATTGGCACCTCCCACTCTCTTCCATTCTCATGCATTCTAGCACCAATCCTGCTACCCCCACCCAAATTCTTTTCATAACTCCATCATTATACAAACTTGAATAAACCAAGGAACGTAACCACATCATTGCCTCACTCTGCTATTAATATATATAATAATATTATTATATTATATATATATATATATATAATATATATATATATATATATATATATATTATATATATATATATATATATATATATATATACTATATATATATATATAGGTATATATATATAAATACACAAGGCCGTAGTCAGGGGGGTTGAAGGGGTCTGAACTCTCCGAAATTATTTAAGCTATAAAAAATTTTGATGACTGGAATTCCTTAAATTCAGTTGATATTAATAAAAATAAATAATCACAGAAAATTAGGAGCATAAATTAATATAAATGTATATGAAATGAAATTTGTGGTTCATGAAGAGTTGTTTGGCTTAGTGGCTGTTGAAAGCACGAAAGGAGAATCTCAAACGGAGTCAGTACTACGAACATTAAAATAAATAGTGATTTTTTGATTGGATATCGACATGAAGGTTCAACAGAAATAAAGAATAGGTTTAGAGGTGTGTAAGATTTCGAAAATATCCAGCGGTATTGAATGTTCATATCTGTTCACATTCATGTGGTGTACAACACATTAAAACTTTATTGGAACATTGAAAGAAACTATGAACTATTTTAGTTTTCGAAGGTTGAAAATATTTCAAAAGAAAAAAATTGGAAAGATTTTCAAAGATACCAAATTTATAAAACTTACAAGTATGAGAGAAATGATGTGGGTAGAAAGTTATTATCTAGAGAAGTTTTTAATGCAAGAGCTGAAATATTAAAAAAGTTTGAGATTGATCATGATTTTATGATTTTGAACCTTCTTCAAAAACCTCAAATCTTTTGAAATCTGTAATCGCGAGTGAATATATTGTAAGTTCAGTTATGATACAAACTTTATTCTTCTTCACTCTTCCATTAGTACTATATTACAGTCTTTATCATTAGTGCCAGCAACTGCTCTTACTCGTATTGAAAATCTGATGCTTCTTTTCAAGCATTGTAGAAGTTGCAATAGAACTTCTGCTTTCTGTTAGTGAAGAGTTGATAATGCCTCGTTTAAGAATCAATATAAAGCGAAAAGGAATAAAGCAATTGCAACTTCTTTCAGTGGTGATCTTTCAAAAGAGTTGGAGAATGAGTTCGTTAGCCATGCTTATTAATCTTGGCAAAATGATTTCATCATAATCTATTAAAATGTTTACGAACTTTGCAAATAAACTTGATCTATACAGTCATAATTAAATTGTTAAGAATTTAGCATATATCTCACCCACAACGTGCACTTCAGAATCATATTTCTTTACAATGAAAAGGCTCAAAGCATAACTTTCCTAATTCTAAAGGGAATGAAAGACTAACAGATCTTGCTTTAATGAGGGTTCATAAAAGCGGCGAAAAAAAACGGATAAAGCTATTAACAATTTTCTGTTCGGAGAGCAAATATAATCATTTTTATAGCATTTATTTATTTTTCCTATTTTTTTCTTTTTGAAAAGTAAATATTTTTTTTCCATTTTGAAATTGCTCTCAAAATTCAAAGATAAATTATTTTACTCAGTTTTATTTTATTTCAGTTCCCCTAAAAAATTTTGCCCAAAAATTAAGTTACATGGAAAATCTGGCAACAAGCACCAACATTTTCCCATTTTCTTTTGAGAAATTTAATTCGAAAGATATAACATGCATAATTTTATATCTTTGAATAAAGCGAAATGAATTAAATCATTATTTGCATATTATGTGCCTTTGAATGTAGTATTAAACAAGCAGAAGAAATTGCATTTTGCTTTAGTATTTTGTTACGTATATCTATAAGAAGTGTGTCTTAATATTGCTGATTTGTCTTCTGAAATTTCAGAAGTCCTTTAAATAGATGAATTTTCTATAGATCACAAATTTCAAGAATTAGTAATTTATACCTTGATATTATATATATATATTTTAAATATTAGTCCAAATGACCATTATATTCAACAATATTTACATGAAAACCTTTTATTTTCCAGTTATTTAAAAATATAGTTGGAGGACACGAAAATGTCCCCAATCTAGACCTTTGTGCTCCGTCTCTCCTAATCTGCTCCATTTTTGACCTCTAACTAGAAGAATGTAGATATATATATAATATATATATATATATAATATATAGTATATATATATATATATATATATATATTATATATATAATTATATTAATATATATATATATAATTATATATATATAAATATATATATATATATATATTTTATATAGTATATTATATATATATATATATATTATATATATATATATATATATATATATATATATATATATAATATATATATATATTCCCTGAAAAGACAATTTAAATTGAGACGTATTTTACTACGGGAAAGCAAGCACCGCTATGTGGACTCGCGTGTAATGGTAACTACATGGCACGGCCTCTACAGGCATCAGCAATACACGCTGCTCTCCCCAGCCATGTCACGCTCGTACTCTACCGTACTGCCCGCTCACTATTCACGCTTGCTCCTGCTTAAACATAGTGCCCTCATGCGCAGTAAGTGCCTACCCGATTAGGTCACTACGGAAAGGCAAGCACCGAATTTCCCTGTGGTACACTAGAAAGCAATATATTACTGAAATAATATCACCCAAGACTCATTAATTTCAACCACAGGAAATTAAGTATTTACCGCCCGAATATCTGTTTAAATAACAAATTAAACATATACATATATTACACCAGCCAAATACGGCATCATGACTTACACACTAGCACACACACACACTGCAGTAACACTATATTATGGCTCCGCAATATATATTATATACTATTAAGTATACTATACGTAACTACTATATATATATATAGTTATAACTATATATGATATATATATATATATGATATAAGATACTACTATATATCAGCATATACTTATATAGTTAACTTAATAACCGGTCAACCTCGAATCTATATATATAATTATATATATATATGACGCCTTACTTGGTTTGACCCCCTGCTGCTCTCCTATGAGAATTGGGCGTCCCTAAAAAAATGTGACACCATAGCAGGCCTGACCCAGAGGTCCTTAAGAGAAAAAGGCTTCAAACTATTTTCTAATGTCCTTAGGTCCGAGCAGTTTTGCAGAGTTCGTGTCGTCAACTCATGAGTGTCATAGCTGCGTCCGGATGCATCCTCTCAGCTGTAATGGTGTCATTATACATATCTATGACAGAGTCGGGACGAGTGAGCTCACTTATGAACTCGTATTACTTAATATTATTTTCCTGAAAGGGCAGGAGGGTCGCTGGTGTGGGCTATAGCGTTAGACGATATGAG
>JABUQX010121905.1:57500-65000 GCA_015478945.1 Trachelipus rathkii | reverse complement strand
CGTTTTATGTTCATTACTGTTTTCATCCATGTGAAGTACAGCACATAAGAAACTTTATGGCATAGCGAATGCAAATTTTAGATAGTCAAGGCTAAGTTCTATTTTAATATAAAAAATAGAAAAAATAACGATGAATTGTTATAATCTAGAGAAATTTTTAAAGAAATTGTTGTAAGCTTTAGAGGAGCTTGAATGGATCAAGATATTTAAACTTTTTTTAAAAATTCGAATGTTTTGAGATCTGTAATCAAAAGCATATTTGTTATAAGTTTTTTTATAACTTCAACTTTGATCTAATTCACTCTTTCATTATGCTCTACATTGCAGTCTCCATAATTAGTGACAGTAATATGCTCTTAATCATATTGAAATTGACATGCTTGTTATGAAAGATTTTCAGAACAAACATCGATGAAACAATTTCAAAATATTTTGGAAATTGTAACAGAACTTCTGCTTTCTATTAATGAAGAAATGAGAATGCCTCATGTGAGAGAATCAATGTAAAATGTAAAGACGTCGAGGGCAATTACAATTTCTTTTTGTTATGATTTTTTAAAAGAGTTAGAGAGAAAATTCGTAAGCCATAGATCCTTTGCTAATCTTTGTTAAGTCACTCAATCCATAGATATCTATTAAAATGTTTTCGAATTTTGAAAATAAATTTGATCTGAACAATCACATTTCAATTGTTAACAATTTTAGCATTTACCTCACTCAAAACGTGCAATCCATAAAGATGTTTCTCTACTATGAATAGGCTTAAAATATATTTTTTCAATTCTCCTTTTATTTTTCCTTTTCCTTTTCCTTTTCCTTTTCCTTTTCCTTTTCCTTTTCCTTTTCCTTTTCCTTTTCCTTTTCCTTCTCCTTCTCCTTCTCCTTCTCCTTCTAGTTCTTCTTCTCCTTCTCCTTCTAGTTCTCCTTCTCCTTCTCCTTCTAGTTCTCCTTCTCCTTTTCCTTCTCCTTTTCCTTTTCCTTCTCATTTTCCTTTTCCTTCTCCTTTTCCTTCTCCTTTTCCTTTTCCTTTTCCTTTTCCTTTTCCTTCTTCTCCTTTCCTTTTCCTTTTCCTTTTCCTTCTCCTTTTCCTTCTCCTTTTCCTTCTCCTTTTCCTTCTCCTTTTCCTTCTCCTTTTCCTTCTCCTTTTCCTTCTCTTTTTCCTTCTCCTTTTTCTTCTCCTTCTCCTTCTCCTTCTCCTTCTCCTTCTCCTTCTCCTTTTCCTTTTTCTTTTCCTTTTCCTTCTCCTTCTCTTTCCTATATATCTCGCTCTACATTTCTTTACTGTAAAGAGCGAAGTATTTTTGATTGCATCTTTTTATATTAGCTATGTATTTCTTTTATTGTCAATCCATTCTCTATACTTCTCCTTTTTCTTCGAGCTTTTCGTACTTTCTTCATTATTTTTACTTTGAGAGACTTCCTTAAAAGTTTTGAAACTCAGTATTGTCCTCGAGTATTTCTTAAAATCTTATCTCCAACTTCCTTTAGCCATTATACACTCAAAATAATCATTCACTCTCTCTCTCTCTCTCTCTCTCTCTCTCTCTCTCTCTCTCTCTCTCTCTCTCTCTCTCTCTCTCTCTCTCTCTCTCTCTCTCTCTCTCTCTCTCTCTCTCTCTCTCTCTTGCTTTGTTATATCTATGCTAAAAAAGATTAGCTCATTGTTCGTTTCTGCTCTAATTTTAAATTCTTTAAAAACTTCCTACATTTTTATTTATCAATTTCTTTATTCAAGTGTTTATAAAATTGTTTGCTAAATCTTCAATTCTTTTGAAGGCATGTCTATTTTCATCTCTCATTTATTAAAATTTGAAAGGTTCTTTGATTAAACTTTTATTATATAAGGAAAAATAAATGCTCTTCTAACACCTTTCATATTTCTGGATCCATACTAACTAAGGAAAAGAATATGATATATTGTTTGAGCGTAGGTTGGAAGACGTGCTGGGTGTGGTGCGGTGCGGTGCGGTGAGCGGTGCGGTGCGGTGCGGTGCGGTGCATGAAACGCATTGAAACATAGGAAAAAAGGAATTTTAGTGAGACGCTTTGAATAGTACTCATTCTGGTGCGATGAGGTGCGGTGCAGAATATTTCGGTACTCCGGAAATCCTACTTGAACGACAAGGAAGTGATAGTTGAGAGTGACTTTTGAATTCAGGAATTTAAAAAAAAAAAAAAAAAAAAAAAACAAGATACAAATTATTCCTGAAGAAGGAAGCTCTTCGAAGCAGCTTTTGAGTGAAACTCTAATAGAAAGTTTTTCTCTTTTATAAAAATTCGCTTTCGTACTTTTATCAATAAAATTTTTCTTCATTGTCTATATATATATATATATATATATATTATTATATATATATATATATTATTATATATATATTTCTATCCATATACACCCATATATATGTTGTTATATATATATAATATATATATATATATATATATATATATATATATATATATATATATATATATATATATATATATATATATATATATATATATATATATATATATATATATATATATATATATATATATATATATTTTCATTATTTTTATATTTTATTATTATTATTATTATTATTATTTATGTACTTATATTTTTAATTTTATATTTATGTATATATATATATATATATACATTAAATAGATATATATATATTTATATATAAAGAAAGATATATATATATATATATATATATATATATATATATATATATATTTTTTCTTCATTGTATATATATATATATATATATATATATATATATATATATCAATCCTTTATTCCTAATTTCAGTCCTGAACCCCTTCTATATGACCGATTAAAACGCGGCGTTTCTGAAAACGAAAAAAAGCCAGTTAAATCGACCAATAAGAGCCTTTAAAACGGTCATATAGATGGAACAATGTACTATTTACTGATCTATTCAACTGGCGTCAAAAACACCTCGTTTTAAGCGCTCCTATAAAAGAGGTCTTAGTAAATCTTTTATCATTTTTAAAACAAATATTAACTCATCAAATTTTCTGTCGCTGTTCAAATTTCTTCTCTAGCTCCAGCCCCGGCACCGGCTACGGCTCCGGCTTCGGCACCTGCTCCATCAATTTAAATTCGACTTATTCCGGTTCCGACTCTATTTATAAAATGAAATATTTTTTATCTTTGTTCAAACTCTGCCACCAACTCCATGGAAAATATATTTTTCTCCGGTTCCTTTTTTTAATCTGGCTCCAGCTCCGGTTCCGGCTCCGGCTCCGGCTCCGGCTCCGGCTCCGGCTCCGGCTCCGGCTCCGGCTCCAGTTCCGAATCATTAACTATGGTAATAAATATTATCTTTCATTTATTAATATGAAAATGACCTAGACAAAAATGCTCGCAATTCATTCAAGATAATTTTAAATGTCAACATTTTAAATATATAATTCTAATGACACAATATATATATATATATATATATATATATATATATATATATATATATATATATATATATATATATATATATATATATATATATATATATATCTATGGTTATATATATGTATATATATATATATATATATATATATATATCATATATATACATATATATTATTATATTATTATAAAGTTATTATTATATATATATATATATATATATATATATATATATATATATGTATATATTATATTATTATTATATATATATATATATATATATATATATATATATATATATATATATATATATATATATATATATATATATATATATATATATATATATATATATATATATATATACAGTTTGCAAAAATTTAATTTTGTTATTCTTCTTTTAAATTTCATTCTCTCTCTTTCTTTGCTTGACATTTTATATTTTATTCTTATATTCACATCTTGCATAACTTCTTTTTAATCTTCCAGTCTATTTGCTTTTAGATCTCTCTCTCTCTCTCTCTCTCTCTCTCTCTCTCTCTCTCTCTCTCTCTCTCTCTCTCTCTCTCTCTCTCTCTCTCTCTTTCTTCTTCCCCTCCCTATCAGCTTCCTATGTCTATCTGTCTGTGTATCTGCGTATCTGTCTGTGTCTGTCTGTCTGAGTGTGTGTCTTGTGTATCTGTGACTGTCTGCCTGTCTGTGTGTAATTGTGAGTGAACTTGTCTGTCTGTATTGTTTGCCAGTCGGCCAGTGAGCCAGTCTCTCTCTCTCTCTCTCTCTCTCTCTCTCTCTCTCTCTCTCTCTCTCTCTCTCTCTTCTCTCTCTCTCTCTCTCTCTCTCTCTTTATTTTTAATATTCTCATTGAAATGGGGCAATTTAATTCCTTTTATTCTGATTGGAAGTTTTATATTTATGAGTTTATATTAACAGAAAAATATTTTTATTCTTTTCAAGTAAATTATTCAGATTCATAGAGTATTGAAAATAAATGTCTTCACCTAAATATATATATATATATATATATATATATATATATATATATATATATATATATATATATATATATATATATATATATATATATATATATATATATATATATATATATATATATATATATATATATATATATATATATATATATATATATATATATATATATATAAGATTCGACTCCTACACTCGTGCTGCTCGTGCTTAGCACGAGTTAACATTGTAGAAACAATCGATTTTTACAAATTTCATAATGTTACGATAAAATTCTCTTTTTTTTTTGCGAAAATTGGTCAAATAAATAAAATTATTACATAATAAATATAAAAGATTATGCAAAATTGAAACAAAAAAGGTAAGAATAACCGCTATTAAATAAAGCTTTTAATCTATTAAAAATGGTGACAGTTCGTGCTCAAATCGAATAGCGGAGATGGTGTCTGTGAATTTAGAGTATAAAATTGTTTATAAATACTATGTTTATAAATAATATGTTTAAATACTATACATAATAAATAATAATTTTATAACAAAGAATATTTAATAAAATAAATAAAATAATAAAGAAATTAATAAAATAGTAAGAATAGTGGGAGAAAAAGAATACCTTGAAGTATTATAGTTTACCATGGAATCTACTCTAAATTAAAGAGAACGTTTAAGATAGAATAACTCAAGTATAAAATATATATATATATATATATATATATATATATATATATATATATATATATATATATATATATATATATATATATATATATATATATATATATATAGAGAGAGAGAGAGAGAGAGAGAGAGAGAAAGAGAAAGAGAAAGAGAGAGAGAGAGAGAGAGAGAGAGAGAGAGAGAGAGAGAGAGAGAGAGAGAGAGAGAGAGAGAGTAGTAAAAAGTTACTGGAGTCGCCGCTAAATATATATATATATATATCATATATATATATATATATATATATATATATATATATAGATATATATATATAGTATATATATATATATATATATATATATATATATATATATATATATATATATATATATATATATATAGTATATATATATATATATAAGCCAATATACAAAATGCAGGATGTTACAAGTTTATATAAAATTATTCTGAATTTCATGCACTTCTTCTGTACAACGAAACTTTAAATACCTTTTCCTTATTTTAATATGTTATTAAAAATTTTGTTGTCCTTTCATCTTGAAGGAGAACAATTTTTATAAACTTATTTTCTGAAAAAAAAAGAAACTTTTTTAATAAAGCAATTAAAATTTTCTTTGAAAGCATATTTCAAAATCGACATAAAATTTTTTTTTCTTTTTTCACAAAAAAGTTTTTTAATACTTTAGAAACGATAAAAGATTACTAAAACTTTTTAAAAAATCGTAGTTTGTAATAAATGAAGATTTTTGTTTGTATAATTTATTTTTTTCATTATAAAGTTTATGTTGTCCAATGTAAACAATTTTGAGGAATATTTTTTAATTGCGTAATGTAGTCTAGTGGCTATGACGTTGATTTTTTTTTACTTTAACAACCATGATTTGGGCACTACCTAATACCTATAACCAAGTTAATAATGGTGCTTATGGTAACTTCTTTGTGGGAAGTTAAAATCGTAATAGGTAGGGATAACCTCTCAATCATGCCATGTCAATAGTTTAATTAGAAAAAGGACTTTTCTTGATCCGAATATGTGAAAGACTAACTAATCAACCACTTTACATCAACACTTTATATCAATACTTTATATCGACACTTTATATCAACCACTTTATATCAAAACTTTAATTGAACTTTAAGGGACCCATCTGACCAAATTTAAATTTTTAGAGTAATGGTAAAAAAGTGTAGTAAAAATCAAAACCGTATTTTGCAAATTAGAATCAACACACATATAGGTTACCATGGGAACTAAACCAATCCACATTCTTCTCATTTTTATATTTAACTTTATATATATATATATATATATATATATATATATATATATATATATATATAGTAATTTATATTTTTATATGTGTATATATATATATATATATTTTTATAGTTATATAAAATATATATATATATATATATATATATATATATATATATATATATATATATATATATATATATATATATATATATATATATATATATATATATATATATATATATATATATATATATATATATATATATATATATATATATATATATACGTTTCAATGTTATGTGTGGGTTTGTTCCTAATTTGCTTAACTACGTCCAACTAGAAGTGAGTTCAATTGCACACGAGTTTTATGTTGACAGCAACTTCAGGCTTGTTCGCTGCGGTGCTTCCTTCATTCCAGCCATCTGTGTTTCCTGTTGAATTTAATTTCGCTCACTTTAAGGTATGCGACTGTGCACATCTGCGACATTTGCGTCAGATGATGACAATTTTGATGTACTTAACACCCCTTCCTTGGATGAGGTTCTGCCCGTAAGTGGTGGTGAAAAAAACAAAAAATAAAAAAGGCTATTCAGTAGGATCTTTCACCGAAATGGTATATTAATTAAAATTTTGTATTTTTCCCACTTTAAAAGATATTTTTCTTTTTTAACCAATAAGCATAAAGATAAAGTTACCAGTCGCTTCAAACGGTTGTAATACGGATAAGCTAATTAAGTAATAATGAAGTTTAAATCTATGTAAACTAACGTAACTCAACAGAACCTTACTTAACGTATCATAACATCACTTAATGTAATTTATTTTTATATTTATAATTTATTTCACATTGCATTGCTTCAAAAGGAACGCATCTGGAACCAAGAAAGCTTTGTACAATTTGTTCGATAAAGAATAAAGAAAAAACTAAAAATAACCAAATTTTTATTTCTTTTTCCCACGAAATATTTAGAGGAGAAAGATCCTACTAAAAAAAAAAAAACGTAGAACTGACGTGGATTTGTCTGCTAAGTAGTTCTTTGTCTTGTTAGTGTAAAGTTGAGTATAATGATTAAAAAAATTTAAGGGAGTTTGAAAAGTGGAAAAGTATGTTTATGTATATATATATATATATATATATATATATATATATATATAT
>JABUQX010121905.1:50000-52500 GCA_015478945.1 Trachelipus rathkii | reverse complement strand
TATATATATATATATATATATATATATATATATATATATATATATATATATATATATATATATATATATATATATATATATATATATATATATCCTTACTTTAATTCGTTTAATTAAAATCAAGAATGCCGAGAATAGAAAAAACTAAAAGAATCAATTTCTTTTGGCATTGTTGTTACAAAGGCATTCGTTTGTTTATTCGTTCCCTATTATCAACAACTTTTTCCGCATTTAAGATGAGTCTTCTTCATTCAACCTGTGCCAAAATATATATATTTTTTTTATCTCAATCTTCAAACAATCGCTTCCTATTGCTTTTAATCACTGTTCTTCCTAAAAAGTTTTCAGATTTATCATATAAAAGAAGGAAGAATTGGAAATAACATATTTCTTCTAATCGCTCGATTGGTGGTGATCTTCTCCTTTTGGCTGAATGTTGTTCCTTTGGTCTTCGACATCTGCTACTGCTCTCTCTATTTGTCAAAACTTATTGTTGTTGTTATTATTATTATTATTATTATTATTATTATTATTATTATTATTATTATTATTATTATTATTATTATTATTATTATTATTATTATTATTATTATTATTATTTTTATTTTTTTTATTTTTATTATTATTATTTTTATTTTTATATATATATATATATATATATATATATATATATATATATATATATATATATTATATATTATTATATTAAAAAAATATATATATATATATGTATATATATATATATAAAATTTTAACATATCCTATGTAGATATATACTATTTTTATTATTATATATATATATATATATATAGATATATATATATATATATATAATATATATATATATATATATATATATATATATATATATATTCTTTCTTTTCTTCTTTCTTTCTTTTCCTCCCAGGAAGGATTCTTCAACCTGTCAGCCATATATATAGTATATAGAGTATATATGTTATAGATATTTAAAAATCTATAAATATATATATATATATATATATGGGTATAAATATATATAGTTTTATATATATATATATATATATACATATATATATATATATATATATATATATATATATATATATATATATATATATATATATATATATATATATATATATATATATATATATATATATATATATATTTATATATATATATATATATATATATATTTATATATATATATATATATATATATATATATATATATATATATATATATATATATATATATATTAAAAAAAATAACCTTATGTAATTCACACTGTTGTGATTGAATCTGGGGCCTAACGTAGGTCCGCGTAAGTGTTTGACGACCACGCCACGATGGACTAAAAGAAGAGCGCTAGAAATGTTCCTGCAGTGAATATACCACCCACCAAACAGGAACCACGACGCACTCTTCCCGTCCACACTCGGGCGTAGGGTCAAACAGGGCACCGCGCAGAGTGAAATACCTATTAACCGGGGAATATTATGTATAATAAGACAACTGCTATAATTCATCGCAGTGTGATAGGTATTGAAAAATAACCCCTTAAGTAATTTCACACTGCTGGGATTGAACCTGGGCCCTACAGTTGTCCGCGAGGTGTTTGACGACCACGCCACGATGGACTAAAATAAGTTCGGGAGAAATGGTTCCCGCAGTGAATATACCACCCACCAAACAGGAACCACGACGCACTCTTCCCGTCCACACTCGGGCGTAGGGTCAAACAGGGCACCGCGCAGAGTGAAATACCTATTGAAAAATAACCCCTTAAGTAATTTCACACTGCTGGGATTGAACCTGGGCCCTAGCAGATGTCCGCGTAAGTGTTTGACGACCACGCCACGATGGACTAAAAGAAGAGCGCGAGAAATGTTCCTGCAGTGAATATACCACCCACCAAACAGGAACCACGACGCACTCTTCCCGTCCACACTCGGGCGTAGGGTCAAACAGGGCACCGCGCAGAGTGAAATACCTATTAACCGGGGAATATTATGTATAATAAGACAACTGCTATAATTCATCGCAGTGTGATAGGTATTGAAAAATAACCCCTTAAGTAATTTCACATTTTTCAATACCTATCACACTGCGATGAATTATAGCAGTTGTCTTATTATACATAATATTCCCCGGTTAATAGGTATTTCACTCTGCGCGGTGCCCTGTTTGACCCTACGCCCGAGTGTGGACGGGAAGAGTGCGTCGTGGTTCCTGTTTGGTGGGTGGTATATTCACTGCACTTTAATTTCTCGTCTTTTAGTCCATCGTGGCGTGGTCGTCAAACACTTACGCGGACATCTGCTAGGGCCCAGGTTCAATCCCAGCAGTGTGAAATTACTTAAGGGGTTATTTTTCAATACCTATCACACTGCGATGAATTATAGCAGTTGTCTTATTATATATATATATATATATATATATATATATATATATATATATATATATATATATATATATATATATATATATATATATATATATATATATATATATATA
>JABUQX010121905.1:37500-40000 GCA_015478945.1 Trachelipus rathkii | reverse complement strand
AAGGGGACTTGCGTCATATTCTTCTTCTACTTTTATGTTCCGCTGTATGCAACCCACCTCACCCCCAGTCTGGGGATAGGAAGAAAATGATAATAATAATAATGATAATATATATATATATATATATATATATATATATATATATATATATATATATATATATATATATATATATATATATATATATATATATATATATATATATATATATATATATATATATATATATATATATATATATATATAATATATATATATATATATATATATATATTAAACTTCATGATATCTACATCCTTACAGAAAGTAGTCACATCTTTAAAGAGATAACGAAAATTGCAATGAACTAACTAACACTTTTTGTGAAGAACAAAAATATAAGGAAAAATAATCTTCGTAACACAAGCTCCATCACACTAGACAAAGCAAATTACACCCTAACGTAATCTCAAAGGACAAACTTATACAAACAAATAATTGAATGCCAAAAAAAGAAAAAAAAAAAGAAAACGAAAATATTTCAATTGCCACCCACACTCGGATCTTTTCGTAAAAATAATAAAACTACTTATCTTTGAAACAGTACTAAAGATCACATCCCTATCTTCTACAGAATCTATATGTTTTATTGTTATAAATGATAATAATTTATTATTATTATTATTATTATTATCATTATTATTATTATTATTATTATTATTATTATTATTATTATTATTATTATTATTATTATTATTTTTGAGGGTGTGTTATTATTATTATTATTATTATTATTATTATTATTATTATTATTATTATTATTATTATTATTATTATTATTATTATTATTATTATTATTATTATTATTATTATTATTATTATTATTATTATTATTATTATTATTATTATTATTATTATTATTATATTTTCTATGTTCAGTTTAAAAAAAAGAATTCCTTTTTGACTATGGAAAAATTTCCTTTTGTTCGCTTCATAAACAAGTCACTTCTTTTGCCTCATGAATACGTTAAAAGAATGCAATCACCATTTCAAATAAAATTCACTTTATATATATATATATATATATATATATATATATATATATATATAAATTCTCACATATATATATATATATATATATATATATATATATATATATATATATATATATATATATATATATATATATCTCTCTAGTACTGGCACAATTATTATGGATTTTTCAAAAAATTTCAAATTTTCAACAAAAGGGTAAAAAAAATAAAGTTAATTGATAAAAAAAACATTTATTTGGGTGCTATATGATGGTGTTGTATATGATATATTGTTTAATAAGCAGTTTGGCCACCTTTTGCATGAATAAGTGCTTTAACACGTCTTGGCATGCCAGTGATCAAAGTTCTGCACATTTCTTGAATTCGCGGAGATCGAAACCAAACTTCAATAAGACGTTCTATAAGTTGTTGTTTGGTCGTAATGGGCTGTTTATGTATTTCATCCTTGAGTATGCACCATAAACTCTCTATAGGATTCATGTCTGGAGAATTTCCAGCCCATGGGAGCACCTGAACGCCATTTTCTGTGCACCATTTCTTCACCGATTTTGCAGTATGGCATGGAGCAGAGTCTTGTTGAAATATCCAAGGACTTTCACCATACCATTCCCTTATTTGAGGTAACAAACGACCTTTAAGTACCTCTATGTACTTAAATTGGTCCATGGTTCCATCAACAATGTGTAAACGGCTTGTTCCATGCACAGAAATAGCTCCCCACACCATGATTTTTGTTGGAAATTTTATTGTTTTCTTCAGACATTGAGCTAAAAATTCTTCACCAGCTCGTCTTCGAACAGTCTGAACACGGTCATCAAGTACTGCGATGGTTGATTCGTCAGAGAAGACTACCTACATGAAAAAAGAAAATATACAGTTCATACAGTCAAGAGAACTAACTACCTACATGAATATAAATAATATACAGTACAGTTAAAAAAAATACTGTCACAGATACTGTAACAGAAAATATTCCTATATCCACTAATAAATTATTTTTATGCACCACAACTTCTAATAATAATTAATGATCTTTTGTCCAATACAAGTTAACTATAGATGTGTCATTCTTACCTTTTCCCATTGCTCGGAAGTCCACTCAACATGGTTCTTAGCCCAGGCATAACGTGTCTTCATCATCATCTCTGTAAGTCGAGGCTTCTTTCTCGGGCGATACGCTTTCAATCCAACTTCCAAAAGCCTCTTGTTCACTGTTCTTCGGGCAAGAATAACACCCTCCGCAGCCAGTTGAAAAGAAATCTGTTTGCAAGTTAATCTTCTGTTAAGAAGAGCCTCTTTTATTATCTTTCTATCCATTCTAGGAGTTGTTTTACGTTTCCGACCACATTTTCCAACCCTACTCGAGTTCAAATTTTGACTGTTTTCCATTTTCTTTTTAATATTGCTAACTGATTGAGTTGATACATTCAATTTTTTGGCTATTTCTTTCTGTTTTAGCGTACCTA
>JABUQX010121905.1:20000-22500 GCA_015478945.1 Trachelipus rathkii | reverse complement strand
TAATATAATAATATAACAACAACAATAATATAATATAATATGTAATATAATTAATAATAATAATAATAATAATAATAATAATAATAATAATAATAATAATAATAATAATAATAATAATAATAATAATAATAATATATATATAATAATATAATAATATATATATATATATAAATAATAATAATATATATATATATAATAAAATATAATAAAAAATATAAAAAATATATATATAATAGTATATATATATAATAATAATATATATATATATATATACATACATACATATATATAATAATAATAATAATAATAATAATATATATATATATATATATATATAACATATATATATATATATATAATAATAATAATATATATATATATCACAATACTATATATTTAATACATATATATATATATATATATATATATATATATATATATATATATATATATATATATATATATATATATATATATATATATATATATATATGACGGAGGATTTGGTTTTGTGTCGCGAATCTGAAAAGCTTTTGAGAGGATTGGTAGTAGGGTTTGGTAGGATGTGTAAAAGAAGGGGTTTAAAAGTAAAGGCAGATAAAAGTGAGATTATGGTAGTGAGTGAGAACAATCCGCGGTGTGAAGTTATGTTAGACGGTGAGCAAGTGGAACAAATATCTGAGTTTAAATATTTAGGATATATGTTGGATGATAAGGGAACAGATGATGCAGAGTGTAGTAGGAAAGTTGTGAATGGCAGGAAGGTGGCTGGTGCAATTAAATCGTTGGTGGATGTAAAGGGACTAGGTCTTGAGTGCGCTATTGGTTTGCATGAGGGTATGTTGTTACCTGTGTTGATATATAGTAGTGAAACTATGGTCTGGAATAAGAGGTATAGATATAATGTACGATGTGTTCAGATGGACAAAGTTAGGGGCGTGTTACGTGTTAGAAGAATTGATAAAATGAATACTGAATGATTAGGGAGATGTGTGGTGCAAAGAAAAGAGTAAATGAGAGAATAAAATACATTGAGATGGTTTCGTCATATTTAAAGGATGGATGATAGTTGGTTGGTTAAGCGGATGTATAGTGGTGAGTGTGCTGGGAATCGACCGGCTGAGAGATCGAAGAAAAAGTGGATTGGGTCAGTAAACTAATGCCTGAGAGAGAGGAATGTTAGTTTGTCAGAGGCGAGAAGAAATCGCATAATAAGAGTGAATGGCGGGGTTTTGTGAGAGAGTATGATTGTGGGCCTTGCCAGGGGATAAACCCTATATTGACGTAATGCTACAGTGAGGGTTCGTCGCAGTCCCTTGAAAACCTAGGGTGGATTTTCTGACTGTGGCGAGTTCTCACTTAAGGGTATAAAGGGGACGGTAAGGCTGAACTTGCGTCATATTCTCCTACTACTTTTCAGTTTCCTGTACATGCGAGCGACGCACCTTAAACCCAATCTGGGGAAATGAGGTGGATGATTATATATATATATATATATATATATATATATATATATATATATATATATATATATATATATATATATATATATATATATATATATATATATATATATATGACACTTCGATGATGCAAACGTACTCTTTTGAGGGCGAACTCTTTTGATTTTACTTGGAATTATTACAGCTTCGAAATGGGCAGATTTTCTAACCGATTTGATTTTCTATGACATGGAGGGGTATATTCCATTCACTTTCTCTTTAACTATATCCTATAAATTTGTTTGTTTTCATGCTATTCGTCACAGGAACTCTGCCTTTGGGAACCCAGCAAAAAATTCCTATAGGATCCCATCCATTCCCATCTTAATTCAGATAGGAATGGATGGGATCCTATAGGAATTTTTTGCTGGGAATTACCGTCGTTAACAAACTCCAGGAACTTATGCTATTTATATCCCATTCCGAAATCTTTCAAAATCAACTCTTTTCCTGATTCAAAAACCTTTTTACTCCGTAGAAAGAGGAAATATTGTTAAAAAATATTTCCGGTTCCCTTTCCGCCATTTTATAAACAAAATCAATTCTAACTATGATTCTTTCTCATCATTCCCACCTCTTCTTCTTTTTGACAACACCACTGCTGTTTTATCTTCTACCAAAGCTAAACTCTTTGCCAAACCTTTGCTTTCATTACTCCGCAGCTCCACTCTTCCACTCTTCCACTCTTCCACTCTTCCACTCTCTAACTAATTTATGATTAACGTTGTAAGTTTTTCTAAAACATATGATTTTTCTAGTTTCGGAGTTTTTCATACTAATAAAGCTAATGGTTCTGATGGTATTCCAACTGTGGCAATCTAAACTTATGCTTCCGAGCTTGCACTCTAACTTTCATCTTGTACATTTCTTTCCAACTGTTAATGTGCGTTTATTTAACCTATGCCAAAAAAGGGTAACCTCTCTCAACCCTATAACTATCGTCATACCGCTTTTAATCATATCTCAGATCGCTAGCATGGCGTATGTAAGGAGTACTC
>JABUQX010121905.1:0-2500 GCA_015478945.1 Trachelipus rathkii | reverse complement strand
CAAGGGGATTACTGCTCCCGTTCATACAAATTATATAATCGAGTCCCCCAGGGAGCCATTCTTTCAACTACACTCTTTACCTCTTTAACATTTATACGCACGACCTCACTTATCCCACTTCCCCTTTCATAAAAATTAATAGTTATGTTGATGATCTAACAATAACAATCCCTCTTTAAATATAGCATGCAAAGAACTGTAACATTATATATATATATATATATATATAATATATATATATATATATATATATATATATATATATATATATATATATATATATATATATATATATATAGTATATATAGTAGATGGTATATATAGTAATGTATATTAGATTAATTATATATATTATAGTGATAGTATATATATAAGTATATAATACGTATATATATATTATGGTTTATAAACATAATTACATTCTTTTAAGTATGTAATATATATATATATTAGTATAATAATATATTATATAGGTTATATAGATATATATATATGTAATATATATATATGATATATATAATAGTATATATATATATATATGTAATATATATATATATAGTATATATATAATTATATATATATAATATTTATTATATATAGTAGTATATATTATGTATTATATAAACCGAAAACAACTCGCTATATCAACGGAAAGAGTATGACTGCATGCATCTCAAGTAAATATATAATAACTATATATATAGCATATATAAGTATATTATATAATATTATATATAGTATATAATATAATATATATATATATTATGTAATATATATATATATATATATATATATATAATATATAATATATTATATTTATATATAATATAAATAGTATATATATATATAAATATAATATAATATAATATATATATAATAACAATAATAAAATATAATAGTATATAAATATATATATAAATAATATCTAATTATAATATATAATATATATATATATATAAATTGGTTCCTGTTATGTGTATAGAAATGGGGTATTTTTATTTTTATATTTACTAGATCGTTAGGATATAATACAGTATATATATATATATATATATTATATAGTATATATATATTATGATTATATATAATATATATATATATATATATATATAATATATATATTTATATATATATAGATATTTATATATTTATATAATAAATATATATATATATATATATATATATATATATATATATATATATATATATATAAATATATATATATATATATATATATATATATATATATATATATATATAAAGAACACGTTATAACATTTTTTAAAGCTTCATAATTTTTACATTTTTTCTAAGTAAACAAACTAATATTTTCAATGGCAAAAAAAGTGTAAAATATTTAAATATGAAATAATAGGCCTCCAGAGATCATATTTATATTCACTTGTCCATGGAAGAAATTATATATTAGAGGGTCACCAACCGATTTTCATGAAAATTATATGAAATGTTTGAAAGAGATCCGGAATGAAGGAAAACGTAAAAAAAAAAAAAATCTGAGCCGAAAAAAGTTATAAAGTCTACTAATTTCATTTTGAAAGTTTTTGTAAGTACTGCTAAATGTTTCCTTATTTAAATGTTCAAAGGCTTATATAGACTTAAAGAAGTGAAGCTATATTATACTATTTTTTCAGCATTCAAGGATCTGGGGGCATGGGGGCTCAGCCCCGGTAGACAATTGTTGTGTCCATTCATTTATTTATCACTAAAAATAAATATGTATATGCTATTTATATGCTAGATTTTTTACATGCATGTTGCTTTCGGGAGGCTGAATATATATATATATAGTAATATATATATTATATATATATTATGATAATAATAATATATTATACTAGATATATTATATATGATATATAGTATATATATATATATATATATATATAAATAGGTGGGCACGGATATTACGAAAATCTTTTATCCGATAAACGATAAATCGATAATGAAACCTTATCATCGATAACGCGATATCGATAACTCGTAATAAAAAATATCGCGCGATAAGGCGAAATAAACGATAAATCGATAAAATGCAAATTTTTATGCATTTCATTTTATTATAAATAAAATGTTAAAAAAAACCGCCGACTTTAGATTTTTAAAAAATTTAAAAATAAATTTATTTCATCTTCTTTTCACCTATTTTATAGATTATAATATAAAATTTTCAGTTTTTTACTAACACGTACCCAGAAAATATGGGAATGTTGCTACTTGTTTTATATAACTTGTAAAACTTTGGATATCTTATTATATAAATTTAATTTTTTTCCCTTTGCTTTTTGTTGTTTTTTTTTAAAAAAATTTATTTTTTCAATTTTTTGCTCTGTTTTATAGATTCTATAATGTATGTAAAAGCCAAAGATAAAGGTTAATAAAGAATTTGAAATGAAATCAAAAGAATTAGTATATACAATTTTCGATATAAAAATTTGTATAAATTACTAGTTCTGGCATCTGCAGCATTTGATGTCTCTCT
>JABUQX010121904.1:0-29226 GCA_015478945.1 Trachelipus rathkii | reverse complement strand
GGTAAATACCATATAGAAAAGTCCTATAAATATAAAAGTAGAAATTCTGCAATGAATATAGTCTTGACAAAATATAAAATAATCATACATTTTGAAATTCCTTCATTATGAAAAATATGAAATTAAATATCCACACCTTTATGAAACTTTGGTTTCAGACTCGTTACAATAAAAACATAAAAGAGCAAAGCAAAGTTAACCTATGAAAAACATGGCAGTCCCTGAAAGGAAAATTTGAATTAAGTTTCCAAACTGAACTTCAAAGTCCATTAAAAATCCGAAACTTATATTTGATTTGTGAAGGTAGGATACAAATTGAATGTTGATGAGCTATTCTATTTATTTTGCTTTATTAAAATTTGGTTTATAAATTTTAAGTATTTTTGAAGGTGGTGTTGAATAGAAATAAAGCGGAATTTCATTGTACCCTTGGATGAATTAATAATAATAGATTTAAATAAGAAAATAATTTTTTACTTTGACCATTCAAATATAAATTTGTAAATGATCATGAGAAAATCATAGAAATTGAAATGATGCATTGATCACAAAACTGTTTACTAATATTCTCTGTTTGAAATGAACGGATAAATCCTCAATTGATTAAAAAATTTTACTAATATATTAAGACAATAAGATTTCTTATGGGGGTTGTTACATTCCTCCATCTACACAAAATCGTCCCCTCTGGACTATGAGGAGGTGAATAATTGTTTTACTTGGATATTTGTTAAGATTCTCTTAAAAATCCGATATTTAGAATCCATCCAGTTTTGTTATACCTAATGAAACATGTTTCAAATTTAATTTCGCAGCCACTAACCAGCTTGCCCAGGCTAATGCTTAAACCCCCCCCGCTCATATATCTAATAGGCTTCCTAAAAACCTTTTATTGATAAAGTGAAAATGTTTCATAACTTCCAGCAATCTTATTTATTTATATTCGTTAAAAGTTTTTTTTCTTATTAATTATTATATTATCTTGGGATGCCATATATTAAAAATCCGGGGAATCATATATCGATAATTTTTTAAACTTTTATCGTCTTCGATGATTTTTATCCGAAAAATATCTTCGCATACCCCGATTTCAATAAATTCCGTTATTTAATGATATTTTAATCGATATATATATAATAATAATATATATATATATATATTAATATAATTATTATATAATTATAATAGCCTTCTTAGCGCAATATAAAAAGCCCTTGACAATAAGAAGATACATTTGATCATCCTTCTTCAATTCAACTTTGCAAATTCGATTAACAGAGGTGCAGCATATTAATATTAATGGAAATGCGAATTATTTTATTTACACAACAATATTTTCACAAATTATTTCATCCTTAAACATGGTGTTGTTTTAACAGTTACGGTTCTATTAAATCTAACTTTTGATGATATATATATATATTATATTATTTTAATATATTTTATAATATATATATAATTATAGTTATATATATATAATTATATATATAATATATATATATATATTATTAGATAAAAAATTTATCGATTCCTTCCGTCGTGGCCGTTAAGTACTTGTCTATTTTATATTATATAATTGATATTGATTATAAATATATTATATTATATAATTAGTATAATTATATATATATATTATTAATATATATTATAGTTATAAGAGAATGCGAGACGAGAGAGAGAGAGAGGAAAAGGAGAGAGATGAGAGAGACGAGAGAGAGAGAGAGAGAGAGGAAGGGGAGATAGAGAGAGAGAGAGTTTAGTTATATGGTTGAAAGCAGAACTATGTACAGAAGAAGAGTGGTAAATGGAAAGGATCTTCACTCTGCAAGATGTCCAACTCAAGTTCAACTCCAAGGGTTGAAGATGAAGCTGTGCTAGAAGCGTGAGTTTGGATCTTGAGAACGGAGTGTTTTTTGACTTTTGGGCGAGGTGATAATTAAATAAATCGCTGTTACTAGAAATCAAACATTATACAAAATCACTTTAAGATTATTAATAATGAAATAAATTTAGAGATTAATGAAGCTAGAATATAAGTTGTCTCTGAATATTTAAGTACAAATAAAATATTGTTCTAACACAAATTAATTTAAATTGGATGGTAGACAAACTGATACTTGGACGACTCTGGAAGTTGATCTAAAGAAAATCTATTTAAGATTTAGAATAAAAATAATATTTAGAGTTTGAACTGGATGCGATCGACTTATCATAAGAAACTTGTAGTTATGTACCATAATATAACTAATCTAATAGTATATAAAAATGTTATTTATATTGGATATTATAAGCGAAACAATCGTAATCGCAGTAGATGATTAGACTAGTCAGCTAGTCGGTACTTAGTATGTTAACTGTTAACCACTCACAGGAGTCCTGTTGTTATTGGGTTTATGCAATGATTTTTCGTCCACATTAATGAACACCACTCCAACAGGCTACACGAATCAGTATAGGCTGTCTCGGTGGACTGCGAGACCTTTAACATCTCACACTAGCCCCAATAAGTATAAATATTTCATTGAAAAGGTAAATCTACTGTAAGAGTATTTTTACTACCCACTAATATACTCAATGTACTCAAGTTATTTTACTTTAAGTTATATATATTATATTTATATATATATTTATATATATATAGATATATAATATATATATATTTATATTATTATATATATATATATTATAATATATATATATTATATCTAGTCGGTGGGGTTATTTGTATCAAAATCAATATTGACAGCATTCATCAACATAATTATTGCTACTTATTTAATATGAAGGTTATAATTAAATCTCTACAATTATAATGTTAAGACTGATGATTATGAGTTTTAAACTTAATTTTTTATAATTTCAATCATGATCATTTGTACTCGATGGTGAACATTTGGATTCGGCTTGGGAAATTTGATCTAATATTCAGAGCCCTAAAAATTTTTTGTGTTTTTTTTTTTGGCCAACATTCTAGAAATGCTACAATTTCAACCGTTTTAGTTCTTTTCTGTTTTGGGCTCAGACCCTCCAATCCTTGGACCCGCGGGAACATCGTCCAGCAGGGCGCACCTGTTATCCACGTAGCAGTTTGAGAGTAATCTTACGAAAACCTTTAAAAAACCAAAAAAATATTCATGGCACCGTGCAAAGCCCTAGGTTGTCGCACTCGAATTTGCCAGGAATCAACTCGGCATACCTCGAAACATTGGGGTAGACACCAAGTTCACTCTCTAGCTCGAAAAACAAAGTTGAATAACTGCACTAGAAAAAGGTAGGCGGTACTAATCATAAGAAGGAAGCCTATCAAACTTTTAGTATCACCATGCAAAATCCTCTTACGTCAAAATATGAGATAGACACTAATATTGGTGTATTCCTATACGTTAGATATTCATTGCAGAAAGGCTGAAACAGGGGGGCGTTAGGTAGTTTAACTATACAGAAGCATTTCTAGACCTTAATACCACTAATCAGTCCCGTACTTATAATATGTGTAAGACACAAGTTAGTGTATTCTACATATAGGGTTGGCACCATGTGTAGAAGCTAGAACAGTTGCACTTTGCGGTGCGTTCTAACCTGGCCACAGGTAACGTAAAGTTTTCCTTTAGTCCCAGAATTTTCTTTTTGAGGATCATAATAAAGCCCGGTTTCATTCTAAATTCCAAAGGCATTCATCGTTTGCAAAGCTAGATTTCAATTACCTTTCAGCTGTTCATTAATATATATATTTACAATGAAGTCTGATGTAATCTTTTTCTTGCTATTTCTTCATCATTTTTGGCACAGTTAATATGTTACATTTCAAATTCATTGAGCCCAGTCATATCCAGGGTGTCCATCTTTAAATCTATATTGGGTATATTGTTTGCTTTTACATAACTTTCAACAATGGAAGAATCCAGTGGTGAGAGACCCATTCTCCATGTCTTATAGTCTCAGCAGTTTTTTTCAAAATTCTTAAAAATAGTATTTTTCCTTTTTTCTGGGACAATTATTTGGCTTGACGTTTGCCTCTTTTTATCATTCGGTGCAGTGTCCCATAAGAGACATGGTACTGTTTAGCTGCTTTTCTTATTGAAAGTTTTCCTTCTTTTACTTCATTAACTGCCATTATGGCATCATCTCCTCAATATTTTTTCACTTTTGGGATATACGTTCTTGGCATAGTTACTTATTTTAAATCAATTTCAAATGTCTGAATATATGCAAAAAGAATATATATATATATTATATATTATATTAATATATATATATTATAATATATATATATAATTAATATAATAATATATTTTATAATATATTATATATATTATATAATATATATTATTATATATATATTGCAGATGCATACAAGTGCAGTAATATCCACATGGGTAAAAATGAACCAATATGGGGTAAAATTGTATCAGGATTTGGGGGAAAATTGGATTACTATTTGGGGTACATTTGAATCAAATTTTGATCCAAATTTCCCCTCTCGGGTACATTTGGATCACCTTCCCCCAACTTTGAGGGATACTTTCAAACTCAGCAACACTATTGGCTATTACTATACCCCCCAATGATCCAAATTTGCCCCTACTTTGGTTTGAACCAATATTTGGATCATGAAATTAGATCATTTTTTCTCTGAATGAGGTTTCATTTTTTTGTAGAGGTCTTTATCGCTAACTTAAGTAATAGCCCTTATCAGTGGAAATTTGAACAGAAGAATTCGCACACCCAGCTTTGGCAGACACAACAAAAATATTTTTAAAATTTTCAGTCTTATATTAATAATTCCTAGGATATGATGGACCAATATACCCCCCGCATATATTCTTCTATATTTATATATATTATATAGTATTAGTATATATAATAAATATATATATATATAATATATCTTTATAGTATATATAGATATATATATATAATACGTATATAATGGACATTTAAGTTTATTGACTCGTAATAATTAGTGGTTAAATTTAGGTAAGTTGTTAGTTAGTTGGTTAGTTGTAGTTAGTTAGGTAATAGGTTACAAAAATTTAATGTATCTACCCTTTAAAATTATAAAATAACGAACCTAATTTCATTTCGCTCTGAAGCAACACTTATAAATACTATATGGATAATTATATTATATATATAATATATATATATATAATATATATAATATAATATATATAAATAATATAATTATATATATATATACTATATTATAATATAATAATTACAAGAAGCCAATACTTATTACTAATGCAACTAAATGATCCTATCATGAGGTAATCTATTTCCTTCATTGATCGCAAACATTGTTTAATAATGCTACTGTTCGTTCTGACGAGATGACGTCGCATTACAGTAATTATTTCATTGTTAACTAAAAATAAAGGAAAAGCATTTTTACTATCATTCCAAATTTTATTAGTCCATTAATTGCCAGGAAATAAAATGATTAGTGAATACTCAGAATACAATTTGACTATGTGTATGTGCCATGTCGATCCCCCCTCTCCCTATTTTTGTTCCCGAAAAGACGAAAATCTCCATTTTCGGTTTATCTTAACACGAATTGGGGCTCGAACAAACGCAAATGGGAAAAGAGAGTTTCATACTTCAGGGTATCGGGAGAGGATGAAATTTAATTTTTCCGCTTTAAAAAAAATTATTTTGAAAAGAATATGATCTATCGATATTAAGAAAAAATATCGAAAATCATATATCGACCAAGACCATACTCGCAAAATATCCGATAATTCGACAAAATATCGATATTTGTATACGATATTCTTTGCATCCCTAATGTTATATATATTTATATTTTATTTTTATTTATTTATATTATTTAATATAATATATATATAGTATTATAATTATATTATATATAATTATATATAATATAATAATCACAGAAAAGGCCGAGGTTATCTCGAAAGTATTACGGAAAAACAATTACAATTGAGATCCAGCGTACCTAAGCTATATATGTTAATTCGTTTTATGATTAACACTACGAATACCCTAGAGTAGACTCAATATATCAGAGTTCGCGTCTCTCGGCCTTTGGTGGAACGGTGACTTCGCCCCCCTGATCCCCCATCGCTCAGCCCCCTAAATTGAGTTCAAGAACATAATTCCAATTAGGGCTCGAGCGATGGGGGACAGAGGGGACGAAGCACCCGTCGTCCACTAGAGACCGAGAGCCCGATCCTTGATTAGCTATGCGAGTCTACTTAGGTATTGTGTTTAAATATAAACACTTCTACATCATAATAGCTTTGTACGCTGTTCGCGATTCAAGATATGTAATTATTTTTCCATAAAATTTCTCTTTACTTTTTTTTTTACTTCTGTAATAAGCATTTATAAGCTGATTCAAGAATATTTTTTTTTTTTTTATTTAAGCTACAAATCTTCTTACTATATAACTTATTATTATATATAATATAATTTATATTTAATATATTATATATTATATATATATAAATATATATATTATATATTAATATATTATATTATAATATATAAGTAGCAACGTTACAAATACCTCCAAATTTACGATATTTTTATAACGACATTTTTCGTTATTTCATCATATATCTTTTTACTTCTATCTTTTTTTTTATTTTTTTGCGGTGCTCATTAAATTAAATATTCGAGAGGTTTGGCAACTGTTCAGTACCGATTAATCGAAAAAATATCGAATTTCGTCAGAATCTGTTAAACCTCCAACTATTTACCATTGCTTGAGCACTGATAATAATGGAACCTTCGCCCATTTTCATATCCACCACATGAAAGGTTCTCTTCTTAGCATCATTTCCATGTTTTCGTAGGCCTCATCTCCTCTTTCAGAAGAAATTTGAATTATCTTTGCTCCTTGATGACTGTCTCTTCAGTTTTTCAATGAGTTTCCTTGGTGTGTCCTTAAGGTGAATTGGAATGTTCAATGCAATTTCGACATGACTTATCAAAGTCTACATATCAAATCTATCATCTTCAGTAGTTTATTTCCTGAAAAGATACCATATCATACTATCAGTGCTAGTCTGTGCCGGGTTGCTGTTAAGGCGGCTGATCCACTTCTATGAACTTTTTTTTTGTCACGCGAGGAAGCTCTCTATTATGCTATGTAATGCATTCTAGAAAGGATTCATGTCGGAGTCATCTCGTTGAGGTTTCGATAGCTAAGGATCCCTTAGACCTTTATTATGAAACTAGATTTATTATTGAATCTCAGAAGTTACTCATAATTCTTCACCAAAAAGTAAGGTAGTATCAGCCAAGTAGTCGACCATATTAATCAATACAAAAAAAAATTGGCCAATGATACTGATACTATTGGTACATCGCGTATATATTAAAACGATATTCAAGACACATGTTAGCGAGGACAATTTGGCTGGGGTGTTTGGGTTTTGGTGAAGATTGTATGCCTTATCATTCAGTGAGTGTCTAATGGTAAAATTTTGGTTTCTTCGTGTAAATGTTGTTGTGTGTTGTTGATGTGGCATCTAATGTTCTATGTCTTTCTAATCTTTCGTAAGAGAGTTCTTTTTTTGTTTTTTGTCAAGCGGGGGCCAAGTTAGAGAGCCGTAGTTTAGAGTCGGATGATTGTATTGTTTGCATATGGTGATGGATGTTTGTTTATTGTCTGTGAAGTCTGTGCCAGCAATTGTTCTTCATTTGGTATGTTCAGTTTCTTGTTTGCAGATGAAATTGTTATCTGCTTGTTTTATGAAGGTGAGAATGTGTCAAGTGTTACTCTCAAAATTATTTTTAGCATTTTGTTGAGGTTGCAAGCTTCGTTAAATAGACTTAGGGGGTTGTAGTACCTACCAGTTGGCATTCACTGTGAAAGTAATGATTTGTTTGTGAGGCGGATATTCTATTTTCTTGCAGCCATGTTTTGAGTTGTTCATATGTTGTGTCGATATTGTGGCTGGTGTTAGGTTTCAGTAATGTAGTGGCTATGTAATCATCGCTAGATTGTTATGATTCATGCTGCGTTTTCCCAAAAGCCCAACGCAAGCCCAGGCGCACCAGGCATATGATTCGTTTCCCGAGCCCATATGCCGCACTTCTACCACATAACGTCCAGTCAGGCGCCCGTGGTAAACTTCGAATTCCGGGACTTAGAAACGGCGCTGCGGAAGATTTGGTTCACAAACAAATTCTTTACAAAACATTGTCGGAATGGCTTGCGAAAAGTTTTTAATATTTAGTTAATCTTGTATATTAAATGATTACCTTAATAAATTAATATTTCATAAAATAGATACATTTAAGTGATTACAGATTAATTGTTTTACTTCTAGCTCCCTATCCTCTCATATACTGTATCCTCGAGTCGAATCTGATCTTCATAATTTTCTGTCTACCTGCATTGGTATTCTTTGGTTTCCAATTGATATGCGATTCTCCTGAAGTTCTGGATCTGCCACACTGTGCTGCGCCGGACTTCGGAACGCCAATTTGTTATGTTTTGAGTCTTCTCAACTAGAGTCCAATTAAGATTTAATATCTAGTGGGAGTCACGCTTGTATATTAGCCTCATATTACAATAATAGTTTTTGATCAGTATTGCGCCTTCTCGGCTATGTCTCTAGTTACTGCTATTGTAGTTTTGTTTGTTTTGTGATCTTATATACCTTCCTTTATGAGAAAGCTGGAAACTCCTTACTTTAAAATTATTTGGTGTTAACTTTTATTTTATTATTCTTGCGAGACTCGTAAACCGTTTTGTTTGGCACCTCAATTAATATTAGTACTGATACAAAATAACGATTACCGTTCCGCAAAAAAATCAATCATTCGTTTTGTCAAATTTTATAAGAATTCACTTTGCGTACATGTTTATCAACAAACACGTAATTTTCTTGGCAAAATTCGCCGCGAAGATATGCTTAAAGATTCGCCATGTTCTAAGCTTGTATTAATCATTTTGCAATTTTATTTACGCTCGATAAGACATTAGCATTTTTCCAACGTATCTTCGTGGCCCAAAAAACGCCCTCTGCAGTAATGACTTTGATAATTACTTATATTTTCTATATCTTATATATCTTTTTACAAAACTTTTATACCAAGTTCCTTTCAATCTTTTTTATTGGTTTTGACTGTCTCGAAGTGGTGGATGGTACTATTTCTCTCTTCTCTTCTCTTCACTCTCTCTCTCATAATCTTTTCTTTATATTATTTAATCCCTATAACACAATACTCCTCCTCCTCTCCCTCTCTTCTCGTTCCCACATGCGATTACATTTAACTAAAATTATCATTGCTAAAATTAAACTTCTTACTACGCAATCTTATACTTGGCTATACTATATACTATTTCTAATTGAGCTGCTATTTAGCTTTCATTTCTATATTTCCTTATTAATTTAAATACTTATAAATCATCTTTGCTTACTATTGACTACCTTGAAATATTTTCAAAACATCTTCGTTTTTTTTTACGATGTTGATTATTTCTCTCTTATCTTCTTCATTACCATATATATAATAGATAACCAAATCAATGGTATATTTCTTCTCCTCACTCTTCGTACCTTAATATGGTGTCTTATTCTTTAATAAATGCTGACAGAATACTATTCATACGAAATTTGATAATTCTAATCTTATAATGGTTAAAAAATGAAATAAATACAGTCTTTATTTTATTCTAACTTACTATTTAATCCTAATTATTGTTTTTGTAAAAAAACCCAAAAACCAATTGAAAGGTCATGATTTATAATTTATAGCATATATTCAGCTGCGCCATGGATTAAACAACTCGTTCTGATGGGCTCTACACTTGCACAACTGAGTCTTTCTATCTCATAATGTAAGACATACTTTCAGACGCGAATTCTACGCAACAACGGTCCTCTAACTAGTGAAACATGATTCAATTCATTCTTTCAAATCTGTATATGGATTATAATAATATTCTGAATTATCACGTCAATAGAGTTACAACTTGCACTAACCCATTCATACCTCTAAAAATCAAATTCTCTTCTACTTCATATCACTTAGTGCGCGTCTAAAAAAAAAAATCACAGAAAAATTTTTCATGATCTGAGTCTTGCCTACATCGTGATTTTAAATATTTTCGTTAAGGAATACTGAATGCTAGTGCTATCGCTTAGATGCTAGGCATAGAAGATTCCTCTAGGATAATTGCTGCCAAAAAATTCACGTTGTTCGATGAGACTATATCTTTCAAAAATTATTGCTACTATTATATTTTTGACTCCCATACACACTTATAACCCCTCGAATTCTCTATATTGTTTGAGACTGACTTTTCCATTCATTTTTCAGTATGAATTTGTATTGTTAGATACATTATTAGGCGCTCTCTAACCGATAAAGCCTCAGGTGAGAATCCACAAATTCTATTCTATCCGGAAAATAAGCTCGCGAGAGAACAAAATAGTAGAGAAATTCAACCTGCCAGTATCATGAGCATTTATTAAACACTTTAGTTTTCTTTGATTGTCTACCATGCGTTGTCTTTCTATTTTCTATTTCTATTTCTTATTATTCTCTTTTCGCAAGTTCTAGAATGCCCCAAATTAATGTTTACTATACCTTCTGGCCAGGATTATAGTAGAGTATAGTGAAAAATGCCTTGCGTCATATCTTCCACAATTAATTATCCTATTTATGTTAATTAAATTAAGACTTTATTGTCACATATGAGGTAATGTTCCTCACCACAATGCGAAATTCAACCACACCCTTAAGGATCCCATTCACGTTTGCTTGAATGTGGCAGTCGGAGTTACCAAGCGAGACCAAGAAGAGGCGACGGCGGGCATGTGAGAATAAGCACTTTACGATGAAAACTTCATATGAAGCTCTTTTACTTTCATCTACCTCTATCACTCTCTTATAACTCCCTATCTCTCCTCTTTCTCTTTCCTCCTTTCTTTCTCTCTTCCTCCTCTCTCTCCTCCCGTATTTAAACTAACCTGCCCTGCACCACTCTCCATCCGTTCTTTATTTCCATCCTTTTCTCCTTCTGAAAGGAGTACTTTCCATTAATATCATATATTAATCTTCATTAACCAAGCTTATTATCCGTTTGCAAATAATTGAATCTTGATTCCTTACTTTAGTATTGATTGATTAAATCAGCTCATCTTCTTTGTATATATTAATAATTTCTAAAGGTAAATCACGATATTTTTTTATAGTAAGTTATGATACAATTTGTGCTAGATAAGAATTAATTGATATTCGAAATGATTATGTTATCTTATATTGCCTATCATCTTAATTAATTGAGCCTGAATAAAGCTAGTTTTATTATATTTCAACTACTTTTATAATTAATATAATAATTACTAATAAGCTTATATATAATCTTATTCATATCAAAGATTTATGAAACCAGATCACCTATATATCTCTAAACTTTATACTTAGAGGTTTATTTATATGGTTTAGGGAGCACGAATACTTTTTGAAGAACAATCTGTACGTTTGCTGAAAGGGAAAAAAGCTGCAAATACTTAGATAAAGCCTAAATCTTCTCTCGCAAGTCTAAATGTTATTTGTCCGGAAATAACTTTAAGCTTTTTGATTATTTGATTAATTCTCGTCACAAAAAATGAATGACAAATTTAGTCATGAAATCATTTTAGGGAGTTAGGTTAGTTAATTAGGCGTAATTTTGCACCTTGAAATCAGAAAATAACAGTTGTATTTCTTCAAAAATTTATAGTGAGTAAATATTTCTCACCTTATTTGAAGTTAGAAATAATAACATTTGAATCCTTGCATATTTGTAGTGTATCCATGCTTCGTTAAGCAGAGGTACTGGAAACCGCGCTACCTCTCGCTGACATGCTTTTTTCTAATTCACAGTCTGTAGGCGTTTTTATCAGAGAGACGTAGTTTTCACATTGACTCTCCAATGACGGTGTGAGATGGACCTCGTTATTTCTTATGACTGTTTACGACGCTGTCGGACGACCTCTGAATTGTTGGTTAGCGGTTGCTAAACAGATGACATAACGTAAAGTTGCAGGCTAGGCTACTTCATTACTTCATAATCAGTGAATTTGCTTTTCGGTCTGTTATAAACTCAGGTCCTCTACTATGCTCTCGCCTTTCTCTACTCGACTCCACATATTTATTATTTATTTCTAAAAACATACTAATGTATGATCAATTTTACTTGCTTGCTAATCGTATAATGAGCATTTTCATGAAAAACATTCCTTATATATCATAATAGTGATATACTCTGATCTTTTTTACGCACCATTCGTCTTCCGCTAATGGTTGCTTCTCGCATCGTTCTGTACCTCTGACCTATTAAATATCTTTATAATAGATTTATATACGTATACATTATCTAACTATGCGTTAATAATTAGGAGTGGTTTAGAATGAGTGAGACGTAGGTATCGGTATGTTATCGAAGTTACAACCAATCAAGGTACAAAAAGAGAATGACACAATATCCTCCCAATTATAATCGGACTGTATAGGTAGTAAGAACATGTAATATTTTGTGAGTGAAGATTTTGCTCGAGAGAACTTGATATTGTGCCACATAACATTAGAATGTATAAATTTTAAAATAAATTTGCCCTACTCAAAGCCACAGCTAGCTGAGGATAACAATCACACTCTGCGTAGCATAGATGATAATTTAGGAGAATAGTTATCAACTATCAAATAACTAAAGTAGATTATAATGTATGTTATTCTATTTATTATTTTTTAACTCTCTTGAATATGTATTTACATTTTAGTTTATATCCGTGCTATACTAGGTACCTAGACCTCAGTTATGTATGATATCTTTTCTCAAAGAAAAAAAAAGAGCAACTCTAGGTGAAAGTTGTCTCCAAGAGCGAAGTTCTATCACTCGACAATTGGAACCAGATAGGTGATGTGTAATATAAGAAAATTCATAGCAGAGAAGAATACACTCGATGCTAAAGAAATAGTAAATAGCAACTATGAATGTGTGAAGTACTAGGTAGTGAACCCAAGAAGTTAATTAAATCTTTATTTAGTTTTGATCCACTTTTTTTTGGTGAAAAAATAATAATAGAGTGTAATATACAAAATTAGCATTCCTAAGATTATTTTTGAGTAAACTCAATACACCCATGTGAGCGAAAAGTGAAATGGTAGCGTCATCAGCGTCTTCTATTCACACAAATAATAGACAAAGAAATGTTTTGGCGCGCCCGCAGGCGGCAAGTAGTGCAATCACGCCGGAAACAGTTCTCTGCCGACCACATCCACACTGATCGCTCTAAAACACAAATCGGCACTATATGAGACATAGAATTTGCATTGCAGTAAGGACCGCGCCCGCCGGTGCCTTCCGGAACGCGTTATAGAGAGCGTCGCACAGTACTCTCCTTCACAGAGTAGCGAAATACACAGGACACTGGGGGCTATGCTAGCGGCGCTCACCCCCCTGTCGAGGCGAAGTTAAAACAATATTGTACACTAGTCATACTGTGTTCTACTGAAAACCCAAACTATATTAAAAATTAGTGGCCTCGTGCACTCGTTTTAGGGCCCATCCTAGTTCAAATTATATTATATTAGATTTCTCACTCTAATATTTTTATATTATAGTATATTCTCTCTGTCTCATTTTCATAACCTATAATCAGAGAGACTTTATGATTCTTCACTTGACTTTATTAAGTGGCTATTTGCAACTAATAGAAACAACAATAAAAACCGGGTGAGATAGAAACTAACTTGTATATTCAAGCCTTTATACTAAGTAAACTACTTAGCGATAACATTAAAAGTCTCATATTTAGGATCAATATTTTTACAAAGTTATTTAAAAAGAAAACCATTTTCAAGGGCTGTATATTCTTTATAACATTTCTTAATCATAAAAAGAGAATAGCAGGACTAATTTATTCGTCATCATAATTTCACTAATTCTCTCGATTATTATTGTTTTTAGCTATAGTGAAATAGACAGTAGCGTTATTTGTGATTCTAATCATAATAATTAATATCTATTAATTTTTAGAAAGTGTACAAATTGGGTGTATTTGTATATCACTGATAAACATAAATCTAAAGTAAGTTTATCTTTAACTTTGAAAAAAATTTATACAAAACGGTAATTTTTATTTTTTGATGTATTTGAAAATGCGTATATGCTTGAGAAATTTGCTCAATATTTTTTAAAAAAATCCGCGAGGAGAGAAGGTTTTTCGGACATAAAAATCTGGTTCTCTAGTATATAGGCTAGATCCAACTTTTCTACAGATCTGAGTATCGTATTAACACGATGCAGATAATCGCACCTAAAATCTATTCTTTTTTCGTTTTAGAAATGGAAGAACATTTTTCTATTCTTATCACATTCAAACATGTGTGCTCTATATAAAAAATTATTGTAAGTATTTCTTTTACGTCTATTTATGTGCTCTAATTATCTTCGATATGATTTATTGTAGTTATTCGACCATATAAACCAAATGAACTGAAAGATTTTATAGATATAGTACAGACTCTTGTGTTTCCTACAAATACGAATAACTCCAACACTCTCCGCCCTTAATTTTCCTTTCTTAGGATATTGAAATGATAGTACAAGCTGAAATTCGTGTACGAATCTATTGAATACTCAGCTTGTATTGAATACGACTGTTATGCCGATCTATCTAATTTATTGCAACATACACATATCCACGCTATCTTATTCCTTTATCGATCTTAGTCACAATTTTGTATTTTAACACTGATTATTTCGATTAGACAAATACCAAATTCATTATATAAAAATAAGGACATAAGTCCTGTGCTGTAGAATCAAATATCAAGATGTAGTATAAAATAAAAATTTCATCAACATATATCTACCTTATACCGATCTGCCATGATACGTGACTCATTCAAAACGAATAAAAATAAACAACAACAGTGTACAAAATTCTATAGATCATCCACCAAATATGACGAGATAAATAATAAAGTGAGACTTTTCACCTTAGATTTTTTCCAAATTAATTGAGGCAGTGATATCTATATAACTAATATATCTATATTATTAATACCCGATAAGCTCTACATATATTAATTGCCTATTGTATATAGTTAATATTATAATGCTCAGTAAATACCTATATGTATATAAAAGTAAATAAATTTAGTATATCAATTCTCTTCATTAGGTATATTTTACTATGTAATATATCCCTATATAAATTTCTTCATTTATTCCATAAAAGAGGATTGCATTAGAGACTTAGAACGATACATAATAAGATAGCGTATCCAGTAATTATTATAATATATAATACTAGACAGCCTCTAGTAGGGGCTGGTCCTAGTTGTTGCTAAAAGTGAGTCGCTTTTAACTAATTATAATGAGCAATTCAGTGTAATCTAGTTACATATTAACTGTAGTATATTACCATACATAATGCTAGAATTATAATCTTTCCTTAGATAATGAGAAATATTATTAACTACCATAATATTACCGTCCTAATATTCATAGGAGTGTTATTTTTAGATTTTTATATGACATAGGTGCTTAGCTGGTGATATTTATTCACAATCTTTCAATTGTAAATACTCACGCATTGATTGTATAATTAAGTAATCATTCTAGCATCTTGTTAAATAATAATTAATAAATATATATATAATCATCAGTATCACTTAATAATTCCGCGATAAGGGCTTATGCCGACCCGGCTGAACTACAGAGATGTGTGCATGTAAAAAACTACGATTCACAGTGATTAAATATCACCCCTTGATATGAGATTAGTTGTTGCCCGAGGAGACGCCATCCTATACAGCCCATCATGATTCCTCTCGAGAATAAACGTGCGAAGCGATCTCATTTACTAACTTAGTCCTTCTAGATATAAAAATAATGTGATAGCGGTCAGTAACCTCTCCATCCGAGAAGTTGGCCGGATGAGAGAGATATTATGTAAGGTAATCCCTACACTTCTTGTATTCTGATCCCGTCGAGCGGGTTAATATAGTAACCCAGTGAGAGTACACCTGACACTCTAATCCTTCGATTCTGTACAGGCAGAGATCCAATTCCGACTTCTGGTCTACCCTTCGGT
Organism: Trachelipus rathkii; assembly: GCA_015478945.1. Taxonomy (NCBI): domain Eukaryota; kingdom Metazoa; phylum Arthropoda; class Malacostraca; order Isopoda; family Trachelipodidae; genus Trachelipus; species Trachelipus rathkii. Next base: position 13,150 of record JABUQX010121904.1, on the reverse strand, counting down.
ACAACCAGTCTGATTGGGTTACCCATTGATTTAAAAAAATAAACATAAGTGAATGGATGTACCCATGAAAGTGCTGGCTTACGCTTGTTAAATGCAATAGCATACATACCCGATTTAGTTATAAGATAAGAAATATTGTTAAAATCTTTTAATATAAACTATATAGGTGCCAGTACCCAATCGACGTTGTTTATTGAATAGGCCATTCAGCATCATAGTTAAAACGCCCTGGGATAGCAAGAGTCCTCAATGGTTCCTCTTTCCATTCTAAGTGACTTCCTCCTTTTTCCTCATTATAGGTGTATATCTGAATATGGCCGACGACGACATAGCGCACTGTATAATTCCCCTCACCTACTCGGTGTTATGTGCGTGGTTACCTCCATCTGGAAACCCATCCTGATCTCTTATAGGGATATGCTTGTTATCGTTCGTTTTTACGCTTCTTCGGGAGGTTCCCTCCCACACCCGCCCCTCAATAATCCTGAACATACGGTTGTCTCATGCGAATAATCCTCTCCCACCTCCACTTCTTTTCTTTAGCCCAATCGCTCAGTAGTTCCTCAATAACCTCGTGATTTGTAACGCAAGATAAGGGATGGCCGTTTTAAACACGAAAGCTAAAATAAAAGTCTCACTCACCATACCCCCTACTGCATTCTTGATATACTACCCTGAGTTCATTCTCTCATCACTCACATCGTAATATTCTATATATATCGTGTGTAAGTTTTTCATTTATTTTTTTTTTTATATAAATATTTATAACGTTCTATATAATACACTTGACTTAGTTTCCATAAGTACGTATTGGAGTGATATGTTGGTTAATATATGACGTTACAGTTCTCAATTATAACATCTCTGACCATCACAAACTTCAACTTCGAGTCATCCTAGACCGACTACACGCAGCTAATATCTTCTACTCAATATTTCTGACCTGTTACCTTTTCACTAATTACTTAAATATTAATATAGCTCGCAAAATTAGCGAAACTACATAAATATGTTTGCCTTCTACTAATATTATAATTAATATAAATATTGCTCTCCTAAACCACAATAGATGTGCGGTATATAAAGATCTATATAATTATATGACATCGAAAGATTATGTCATCGAAACTTTCACCTATCTACATTTTCGACTGACTTCGCATCAAAATTTGCATGTGACAATACTCCCTCAGTTATTTTTACGTAAATATCTCTTTCAATATCGTTTATATATAGTAATAAGTAGCATTTTTAACAGTAAGCTACTTTTTAGAATGTAGCTATAGGTTTATTATATTTCAGCTGATTGTGTATTTTGTTTATATTGTTAAAAGAAAAAAAAATAACTATCATTACATTTAATTTACTCTCGAACAAATTGAATAATTGTGTTCAGTGTGTAATTATAATTAAATATATATTTACTTTGATTTACTGACATTACTCATGAATTTTATTGATTAATTGATGGCAGTTGACATGAGATTTTTTTTTATATTAATCAATTTTCGCAACTAAATCATTATATATATTTAATTTCACGTTGCTTAAAATTTTTTGTTTAAGTCTATGACACTCGTCAATCGATTCCTATAGCGACATTGTATAGCATATTTCGTAATATTCTCATTCTGCCCGTTGGAGTTTGCCCCCTAACATCGAAATTGTTGATCGACTCGTCGTTACTGTAATCTTCATAAATCATACGCTAGCCCCTTGTTTTACATCAAAAATTATTTTATATCTACTATTCCGTGTCTATAAATACGCCAAAAATCTTGTAAATATGCCCATATGATTAAACAGATATATTCTACTATATATAATACCGATAACGATGACATCTTATATATTCATATTAATCTATTGACGTTCATTAGAAGTTCTCTTATGATAAATAATATATATATTTATAGTATATTCTATTATTAATTAAGTATTATATTAATTAGGCATATTTATATATCCGCTGTAATGATTTTAACTACATTTAGAATGACTACAATAGGAGAGGCAGGTCGAGAAATATAATAATATAAGTAGTCACTCTCTTCATCAATTATATTCACAAATATTATAATTGTATATCTCAAATATTTATATATTCTTAGGTAGTTTCATATAAAAGACAATAAATTATTATTAGGTAAAATATATATTTATATTATTCTTTAGTTTATTATTAGTTAATTATTATTAACACAATTTCGTTCATAGCGGATTCTTTTCCAGCTGATATACTTTATTTTTAACATTCAATTAACGCTAAATTTCCCTTTAGATCCTACTATTTTTTCTATTATTTATACTCATGATCTTAGGATAAATTGTATTTTGAGTCCACCCTCTCCCTTCGCCTTTTTCCCTCAAATCCTCAAATCTTTCTTAAAATGAATTCTGATGAATCTAATTTAACCTCTCTCGACCATCCAGCCTACCCTTTCTGAAATTTCATCAGTCCTAGATACTCTTACATAATATTAATTTTAATGCTATTATATCTTTATTTTTCCCTTTGGTTTGATAGGTACAAAAAGTTGTGCTCCTAACATATCGAAACTCGACTTTCATATGAATTTGTTTTCAGAGGAATTTTATCTTTATATTTTCGGAAAAACCCGAATATTAATGCAAAAGAGTATCTAGATATACCTAAATACCAATTTCGGCAGAACAAAGTTATACTCCATTAGTATGAATTTATATCTCACATAAAAATAACGATAGAAAGCTAGCCGTTGATAAAAAATTTTTCCGTGTCATCTGTGTGCCTTATATTTCTTCTTTTGTTAATACTCTTTTCTTATAACATAATTGAGTCATGCTTTATTAACCTAAAAAATGAATCTGACAGAAACAACTGCTATATCCGTACCAACCGAGTAAAAATATATTTATACGTATTTTAGAATATATTTAAAAACCATTTTTGTCATAATATCACAATAGATCATAATAATCTTTAATGTACCCTATCTCCATACTCAGTTTTTGGGATATCTGATCCTTTAAACATATCTATTTTATTGTGAACTCAAAGTTTCGACATTCAATACTAAAACACATTACCGTATAGACAAACTTCGTTCTTGAATTCATATGTTTTGAATCTTTTCAATATCACTCCTGAAGCACAAACGTATCTTGACAATATGACCATTCTATCACCTCATCCAAATAAAAATTGCCATAATTTTCAGGGCATTTCGTTATGATTGAGTTATATAGTTTTTAATTCAATTATATGTTCCTGTGTTCTAATCACTACTATATTTGAGCACTCTCCTTTTACTGCTTCATAAAAATTAGATATAATTTGGAGTGACAAGTTTGGTATTATATGTAGACCGGCAGAGTGGTAAATATCTGTTTCTATAAATTAACAAATAGTGGCTACAATGAATGTAGACTTTATAATAGAATATCTAACATAAACTTTAAACATAAAATTATTTTGATAAATACTACTAATATATGAAGAATAATATTTTTATGCACCATTTAAAAACATTGAAAAACCTCCCTCGCTCTCTTTATGAAAAAAAGTAATTGTGTTAGAGCCTTCAAAGATTGGTCAATACAAACTCATAATATTTATCGTAAATTCTATCCGACCGCCTCCCCTCTATGAGCTATCCTCATGTAATATCATAATTGATACCTATATCCTCAATATAAATATTATTATCTGAGAAAGATACAATAAAATCTATATAATCTATTAAAATAAAGGTTAAAGTGTATATTAAATGGATATAATTTTATTTAATAATAATAGCAATACTAATATTAATTAATTCTTTAAATAATATTTAATACATGATCTTAAAACATTAGCCCAGGTAGCTAGTTAACCTAAGATAAAGATAATACCCATTAAGTATAATAATATATAATATAATTAATACATTTGTATATAAAGTTTATGCTATATATATGATAAAATATCAATAACATCTGTAAATTAAAGCTATAATATATTTATATACTTTTAAAAAAAAAATATATAAAATAAAGCTTAAAAAAAAACAAATATGATTTAAAGTCTTTTTTTTATGTGAAAAAAAATTTAAAGAAGCTCTCAAAGTTTAGAATATTCCTTATAAGATTTACTTTTCTCTATAAAAAATCAATCAATTACTAGCTATATGTGCAGTTGATTTAGCTCGTTAAATAGAAATATTACTGATTAAGATTTTTAATTCATGACAAAGTATTTTCTACTGTTGTATGCTATAACATCAACTATATACATATTAACTACTGAACTACGAGGCCTGAAATTAATATCCTAACCTGTGATGGATTCAAAAAATGATAAAAGGATATCTTTATTTACAAGAAAAGAAAAGTACCTACGATGTTTGGTAACTTATTTATTATTTTATTATTCATGGGTTATACTTCAATTTTCCTAAATTACTAACTGTACAATAATAAAAAACATAATTTATAGCATCAAATTAATAATAATAATTTATATATACAGTCAATGCTAAATCCCACATTAATCTGAGTTATAATTCTGCAAATTGATATATACCCTAATATTTCGTATACCCCAAAGCCTATAACTCAGGTGTGTTGGTTTTTGTCTCTACGTCCCTTAAATGACAATTAGTTAGGGCAGAAGATACCCTCCAGTAATTTTTACAAAATAAGAAATTCTTTGTAATTTTCTTTTATTTTACCATAGTACGACCGCAAAGGGAAAGTCACACCTTGCTGAGAAAGTCCGGTGGACCATAAAGAATTAAAGTCGAGAAGTGAGTATAAATCAGCCCGTGAGTATTACCTTGTCTTTAAAATATGCTGAAAAGTCAGAATTCAAAAAAGTCAGGAAATTTTAAAATTTCAAAAATATGAAGAATGATCCGAGACCGAGAGTACACTGGATTTGTTGACTATATTTTATTTTCTTCTGTGTACTTGTATGGGAATTTGTGCGAATGAGAGAGGTATGTTGAATAAGGTGAATGAAAAGAGAATTGGGCGAAGGAAGACATTCCATGTAGAAGTCGGACTGCTAGTCGGGCTGTTTGGCTTTCTATTTTGTGAGGTTCGACGTGGATTAGGCCTGACTATAATCTTGCGCTATTGTCGTGTTCGGTGTAGAGGTGTGTGCTCCAAGTTCATTGGCTTGGCCGAGTTGATGGTGAGATGAGGTATGGTGGATGGTGTGGTTGTCGAGACTGTATGGACTGGGGGTATGACTTATCTTTTCATATCTTTTTCTTTTTAGGGAATTATACTTTTTGAGGTGTTTTTTGTTTTGACGGATTTGACGAAGTGATTATTTGATATTTTGTGCAGTTGACAAGGTTATTTATTATTTAATTTATTAAAATGGACTTCAAGCCAAAAAAAAAGCTTAACTTTACGCACGACCAGATCGGTTGGACGGTCAAACATGAACCTTAGTAATATTCTTCCCAGAATTTACAATGCTCGTACTTAAATAATTATGGAAAGATTTCTTAAGTCCAGTAAAATGCCATGCCACAACCACAACTAAGCTATTTTGCATTCAAGAACATAGGAAATTGTATCCAGACTGTAAAAATGAAAAAATGACAGAAAATATTATTAGAAAGATTCTTCCTGAACATCCTCCCTGTCCAATGGCTCTCATCATTGGATCCCTAGTATTAGTTTCATCAGCCAGAACAAGGGGAACAAAGATTTGATTTATTGCTAGAGGCATTGTACCCCAATAACCGAATCACAGATTCTGTTGCTGAGAAAGCAAAAGCACAATACAAAACATACAGTAAGCATAAAATTATCTGGAAACCTCAAATCACATCGGATACTAAAGTGGCCTAAAAGAGACTGAGAGTTCTTTTCAGGTCGTGACTCGTGAGAGTTACTTTTTCTGAATGGTTGTCCAATGTAAATAATTAGGACTGTATTTTCGCATGGCCGAAATACGAACAGTGGAAGGAGGGTTTCTGTAAATAAAGCAATTTAGTGGGGAATCTAAAAGAACAGAGTCTGATTTCCCAAAGAACAGTGCACAATGCTTATAAGATCTCATGAAAGTATTCATAAAGTTCCTAGCACTCAAAAAATGTTGAACAATGTAAGAGCTGCCCATAGGATATATGAAGAATTCTCAAAAGATGTCAAACAGAAAGAAAAGAGTGAGAATCAAAAAGGTTGAAAAAAAATATTATCCATACAGCCATCACATAAACTTTTGAAGAGCAGAGAAAGATTTAAAACTGAAAGGCTTTAACAGAAGAAGACGCCCCTATAAAATCAAAAATTCAAATGCTTGAGAAGAAAAAGTTATATCTAAAATCTCCCCATTTAGAACTTCTGTGATTACAGTGGACGCATAATTCTGTCAGATAATGAAGATTATAACTAAATTCTTGATGTATGTATGTAACTCTTTCTTTGGGGAAAAATAAAAAAAGGAGTTGCTTTGGACGCGCTATGGGTAAGGTATAGGCTGATTAGTAAAAAAAAAAAATTTTTCTTTTTTAAATTCATTCCACGGAGTGAACAATTTCTAAGTAAATTTTCAATAATTTAATGTTATGAACTGAGTAAATTATTCTGCAATAATAATTAATAGATATTTTACTACCACCAAAAAATTAAGCGAACACCGCTGGTCAGGGGAAAATTTGGATATTTGGTCAGGGAAAGTCAGTTTTACGAAATGAAATTTTTTTTTTTTTTTTTAAATGTACAGGTTTTGAAACTCATTAAAAATTTTATAGCAAAAATTATTTACCTAAACTGCTTTTAAACAAATTTTGACACTTTAGAAACTTAATATAAATGAGATTTATATTTCACAGCTACTCAAGTAATTTTGACCTAAGAATATTAATCGAGTATGGTCTAAATCAGTGGTCATGGAATTTTCTTAGGCATTACCAAAAAATATATTTGTTTACCATGATATTATCCCTAGATCTGAAAGTGAATGAAATCAAACTAATTTTAAATTTGTAACATATGATGTTCAAATATTTTCTTAAATTCCACTAAATCTGGAAGACAGAGAGCAATCTAATTCAAAAAATTCATTGATGCATTTGTTTTGAGAATTTAGTCATACAAACTGAAAAGTATGTATTAAACTTTTTAAATCAATTTTAAAAGTAAAATAAAATAAAATTAGGAAAATAATTAAATGAATAATAATCTGCATGAAATATGAAAATAGGAACAGACAAAATGAATAAATATCTTATTATGGAGCAAAAGAATCTCATTACAAAAATTTTACTTTAGGTTTAGAAGAAATGTTGTCATTTCATTTTGATACAGCATCAAAATTATTGCTGTTTGATGTTAGCAATTTGAATACTTCCTTTGGAGTTTAACCTGTTTTTTGTATTTTTGTATTAAGTTTGTTAGAAAGTAAAATTCCTCTGTAAAGGTAAGTTTTGCCGATAGCAGCATTTTTTCCACTTCATGTGTGATTTTGAAAGACTTTGCTTCTCATGATATCCAAAAATCTTACAGACCTACGTTGTTCTGAAACACAATATGTTGGAGAGAAGTTTACGAAATGCTTCTGCCGGTGTTCCAGGATATATTGCACATCAGCAATTTCATGGTTAATGGGATTCACACTACCAAGTAATCAGAGAATCACTTCCTTGGCTTGTTAAGATGTGTCCTATAACTGGATCCTTGAAGTCATCAAAAGAAAGATCTTCACAATCTTTCAAATGCACAGTTAATATTGGAGAGGCGGCTATCATGTTTTTTTGTCATACTTTCTGACTCCAATGAAAGATCTTTGATCCAAATGCTGAAATCTTTTCTTTTTTCCAAAATGCCATTGATATTTTAAATATTTTAAGTATCAATGGCATGTAACAAAAATGGTATAAAACAAAATACCCCACAAGAAAATAACTATATAATTATTTCTGTTTGTGTCTATTAAAGTTTTAACTAAATTTTAAATTTGCTTATATAGGTACAGTTTTTGAATATGGTCTTGTCTTCTCAGTTCATGTTTGACAAAATATTACTAAAAACTGTAATCTTTCCAGTTAGTGGAAGCTTTTTATAATGTATAATGTTAAATAAAATTGAAACTACCTTTCATAGTTTTTTTTTTTTTTTTTTTTTTTTCGACGATTCATTGCCATCCTGCAACTTAGATGATCTAAACATTTTGTCTGATTTGGAATAAATTTAGAAGGAATCAGGGAGTTTAAAAGAGACTGAAGCTCATTAAAGTATATATACAAAGAATTTTGAAACGAATTTTAATTTGACTGCTTATTATATAATATTAATTAATATAATAATAATAATGAATTTTTTTTACAGTGCTTATGTAAGTGTTTTCTTATTTTTAATTTCATTTGCTTGGTATAGTTTTATATGTTCAGTATTTGTTTTTAATAAGCTACAATTACATCTGCTTAACAATTTAATTGAGATTTTTTGGATGGTGAAATTTATAACCTACGTAATGTAGCTACTGTATAATAAAGTGTATATGTTTATTAAATGTTATCAATCTGATTTTTTTAAAACAATAAAAAAATAGCATAGTAGGATTCCTTTTTTTTTTTTTTTTTTTTTTTTTTTTTTTTTTTTTTTTGTATATATTGGTTATTGGCATCCCTGGTTTTAGTCCACACATTAATATGTTTTGGTCAGCAAAACTGAGTAGCTCTTAAATAAAATTCCATTTTGGGGACTAATAGTTTCTAAAGAGTCAGAAATGGTGTATAAAAGAAATTTGGGTAAATTTTTTTTTCATTGATTTTAAAAAAACAAAATGTGCGTAATATGGCCCAAAAAGTTCAACAGATCCCACTGGGCTGTTTTCTTTTGTTTTATTACCCCCAAGCCCCAATAAAATTAATCTTTAAAACCTTGGCTTTAAATCCAATCTTGTTTTCATTTCAGAATTTTGTCTTTATTCCTTTGTAGATTTATTTTCTTAAGGAAATTATCAGTATGGCTTTCAGTTCGAGTAATAAAAATATTGTCAAAGTTGCTGTGACGATGAAAGAAGAATCAAACACACCTTTTTTAGGACATTTTAATTTGAATGACCCCCTCTCTTGTTTCATTAAAGTGAGTATAAATGTTCTTATTTACCTATCTTTAGGAATAATATTTATTTGGGGAATTTTTATTACCTATAACTTTGCATTAAAACCTTTTAATAATTTAATGAATTTAATATTCTTATTAATAGGTTTTATGCAACCACTTCAAGCTTGACAATCCTGATGATTATGGCTTACAGTATGTTGATCCTCCAAACCATTACATTTCAGATGGAAATAGAGACAAGCTTAAGGTAAATTACACTTAAGTTTGACTTTCTGCAGCTTAAGTTATTTTGGATTTAGATTCTTGCATGTTTTGTTTTTTATATTAATGAAAAACAATAATAATAGAAATTAAATTTTTTTTAATACTTGTATTTAGTTGCTCCATCTTGTTGATATATTTATTAAAAAATATTGGTAGATATATTTGCTCAGTTTGGAAAACCAATCACTATATTAAATTACTTTGTTATATGCAAGTAGAGTTGAGAATATTATAATAATAGGATTGAAAAATAACAAAATATTTTGAATGAAAGTGAAAAAAATCATTTAAAATTGCCTTAAAACAAATTTAATTATTTATTGTAATGCTATCAAATGCAGATCGTGATTAATAATTAAAAATAGTAGTTAGTTCTTAATAATTAGATTGCTTTATTCATATCCTAGTCATTACTACTTTTAAATAATTTTGCATGCTTTAAAAATTGGGAAGAGACTTCATTTAGGAAATGGCAATGTAAGAATGATTTGTCCGAAATACCATGCCATTTAGGAATTGGCAATGTAAGAATGATTTGTCCGAAATACCATGCCATTTCAATTGGCAGTTATTGCTAAAATATTTTAAAATTTTTCTATATCTTTTAAAAGGCTCTCTTATTTTTAATTTGAATTTAGTCCTAGGACTTAGATAAAAAAAACATGATTCATATTATGGCTTGCATACCAGAAACAGACCTGGAAAATGTCTAAGTTTAAGGATTGTAAAGTAACACTAGTAAATGTTCCATTGATTGAAAGAGATCAGAGAGAATTAGTTAAGACAAATAAAAATACGTATATGCATCAGAAGTTACAGAAAGGAAAACCACAATGGCCAGTATATTATTCTATGCAGTGAACATTGCAGTGTTTAAATGTTTTAAGCACAGTATTTCTAATTGTTTTAAAGTCCTGCATGAGCTGTTTTGAAATCTTTCACTTCCTTTATTTTTAAATTTATTAAAGCCGAACATTGGTGAGTGGGATTCCTCTCACCGACGAAAGAGCTTGAATGTGGTGATACTTGCATGTCTCTGTATTGGCCACACAAATATCACTCGTAGCCACAACATATCACAGAACCCTCCTCCCATCTGCAAATTTTTCTGTCATCTTTTTCCTACTTTATGGTCCATAACATCTTCGAAAATGTTATCCCATATCTTATCTGAATCCTCCCACTTTAACAGTAACTCTTATTTTCTCTAATCTCAAAGAACTGAATATTTTTCACAACATATGATTTTGTTATGTCATATTAGGACTTTATTATGTAAGGACATCTTTTTATTTAGCTTTTTATTTATCTATTTTTGACTAAATATTCATTTCGCCATCCAAGTTTTCTTTGACATTTGAAATATGTATAAGCCAGGACCCGCCCATAGGGTTGATTATTCAACTCTGTGGCCACTTCCCTGTGGACAGTGGTGGGTCCTGTACATAAACTGAAAAAATTATTATTATTATTATTATTATTATTATTATTATTATTATTATTATTATTATATTATTATTATTATTATTATTATTATTATTATTATTATTACAGAATGGTGTTTTGTTAATGCTTGTATCATCTGTGTCACGCCTTTGTGAAAGAATTATTAAAAGTCTTTCAAATGGAACCCACAAAGAGAAGACAGATGCCCTACAAATACTTGCCAAACACAGTAATGACCCACTCCTGGCTGAGAAATTCATTAAACTACAGGTAGAGCCCTTTTACAAACTGAATATAAATGTTAGTGTCATAAGTTTTTTCCTATAATTATTTTGATGTGTAGGGAATTGTCTTCTTGGTCAACGGCATTGAAGAGGAGAAGTTTGAAGGGCATCAACTTGGAAATGCTTTGATATCCTTTATCGAAATAATGGACCACGGATTCTTGAATTGGGATTCCCTTCAACAGCAATTTATAAAAAAGGTACTATAACTATTACTAGGATTACTATTATGGCAAATCTCAATATATTATTTTGTCAATCCATTTAACAATTAATTTATTCAATTTAAATAAGTAAGATTACCTTTATTTTTTGGTAGTAAATTTTTTAAAGTTTTTATATTTAAGGTTTTAATAGCATTAAGTTCTTTTGCAAGTTGACACTTGTAGAAAATTTTCTTTTTAATATGGTTGACAGTCTCATTATTGGATTTGATTTTAGCATTCGCCAAATTCTAGATATTTATGTAAGTTTGTGTTATATATTGTTATAATTAATTGTCATTTTACAATGAGATCAGCATTTCAGAGTCGAATCATCGATTCCGTTTATTTATAATATCGGAATAGGTAGGGCTCATGGGTTTATATAGATATACTGAGAAGAAAACCTTTAATACTTGCACTTTAAGTTCAGTTTTGAAATACAAGGCATGTCATTGAATTTCTTATCTTGTTTTAGTTTAGATTCTGAGATATTAAAATAATTAGCACAGAGTGGCCTTGCAACAGGCATACAACAGGATTAATAGGGAAGCTCTGTGGCAGGTGTAGGACTTCTAAATGGAATAAAAAAATATGTATGTTGATAGTGAACCGTGTGTAAGAATAAATGGAGTGAAAAGTGAATGGTTCAATATTAATAGTGGAGTGAGGCAGGGTTCGGTTATGTCTCCATGGCTATTTAATTTGTATATGGATGGGGTGATGAAAGAATTAAAGTTAGGGGTGGTAGGGAAAGGTGTTAGACCTGCATGCGAAAATGGCCAAGAGAGCTTGGAGGGTGCCCTACTTATTGTAGACTGATGATTTGGTTTTGTGTGGTGAATCTGAAGAAAGTTTGAGAAGATTGGTTTGGCATGGTGTGTAAAAGGAGGGCTTTGAATGTAAATGTAGATAATAGTAAGGTAACGGTGGTGAGTGAGGAGAGTCCGCTTTGTGATACGTTGGATGGTGAGCAATTGAATCGAGTATCTTAGTTTAAATATTTAGGCTATATGTTGAATGAAAATGACATGGATGATGCAGAGCGTGGTAGGAAAGTTTTGAATGGTTGGAAGGTGGCTGGTGCAATTAAATCTTTGGTAAATTCAAAGGGACTAAGTCTTGTGTTCGCTAAGGTTCTGTATGACGATATGTTGCTACCGCTGTTAATGTATTGCAGTGAAACTATGGTGTGGAATAAGAGATATAGATCTAAGGTCAATCTATGCAGATGGATAATCTTAGGGGAGTGTTAGGCGTGATAAGAATTGATAAAATGAGGAATGAATGTGTTTGGTCAAATGGAAAGGATGGATGATAGTCGTTGGTTAAGCGGATGTATAGTGGTGAGTGTGTTGGGAATCGATTGACTGGGAGACCTAAGAAAAAATGGATTGAGCCAGTAAAAAGAGTGTCTGAAGGAAAGAAATGTGAATTTGGTACAACACAGGAGTTAATGGCGGGGTTTTGTGAAGGGGTATGGTTGTGGGCGTGGGCCAGGGAATAAACCCATTGACCAATTACCACAGTGAGGGTCCGTCGCTGTGTTGCGAAACCCTAGGGTGAATTTTTTTGATATTTTTTTAAGGGGATGAGGGGGAAGGTGTGTGGATTTTGCTTTTGACTTACGTCATCATCTACTTAACTATCCTATTTCTTTGCATGTTACGCACTCTACCCACATCTGTGGGAAGTGAGGGGAGAATAAAGAAGGAAAAGAAAAAAAGATCAGAGTTCAACGATAATGATGAGAATGAGTACATCTCCAGTATTAGTATCATTCTTGTATTGTTTAGTTGGTCTAAGTACCAGGTTGTATAACCCCATCAGTTTTGATTTTTGGTGTATTTTTGATAGGTATTAATTTTTACCAGTACACAAGACTGATACTTATCTCAGTCTCAA
>JABUQX010121903.1:0-51413 GCA_015478945.1 Trachelipus rathkii | reverse complement strand
ACTAAATTGTTTTTTAAGATCATGATTAAAATTTTGTATTTTGGGAGAAGTTTTGTTTATCAACTAGCAAACAATTTATGTAAATATATAAATTCAAATAATTCATGTTAATTTATTAATGTTAAATTAGTAATTCATGTTTGACCTTTTTCCTCTCAGCTGGAAAGTTGATCTTCTAAAACATTCTGTTTAAGAAACCTTTGAAAATTGAAAAGTTTTTACCATATCCACTACTTGATAATGAAGATTTGCAACCTGAAAGTTTGCAATTTAAAATTTTGTTTGTATATTGTAAATTTGTTTGACTACATAGTTGTTTGTCGGATGCCTCCGATTACTTGTAATGGAGTATTATAAATAAATAAAAACAAACAACAAACATAGAGCTCGAAAATACTTTTATATATTTCTTTTCTAATTACATCCCTCAGATTCTGGTTTTTTGGGGCGAATTCCTTCTGAAGTGAGTTTAGGGATAGGTAGAGAGGCGTCGGTTGTATGGGTATGTAAAAAGGAGGGAATTCTAATGTAAATCCTAAATCTAGATTGTAAACACATGATGTGGTTGCATGGGATCCCCGAGTCTATGAACAGTCCAGGAAGGCTAGTGCCCGTCGGCTCCTCACCGTGTTTGGAGGGAGGGCGTCGCCTTCCGAGCTGACGCTGTCCTTGCGTCAAACTTCACCTTCATATGCCTGTAAACTAATATCTTTTCCTCAAGTGGTGGAAGCGGCGAATTATGTCCACCGATCCGAGAAAAAAGGTAGCCGGTTCTGATCCTTTAACTACGCCATAGCTCTCACTTGTATTCACTCTAAAATAATTGAACTGCTTCTTTATATTCATTTGCATAGATCATGCTACGTGTCCATTCCCTTCTTTCATTGCACCTATGGCTTTCGTCTAATTGCAGCTGATCGAGGTCGACTGGTGTATATCTTTTCTTATAGCCTGATTTTGGTCTTCTGCCCTAGGGACCTTTTTTATGGGGGATCTCTTGTGTTTAGCGTTTTGGCTGATTAACCTCTAAGCTCCCTTTTTCCTCTTCTCTGCTTATCTTAGCTTTCAGATGTCTATTATATCTTTAGATGGAGCGGTTCTTCCTCATCCTGTTAACTGTGGTGTTCCCTAAGACTTTCCAACTTTATTCTACTTTTCATCAACAATTTCCTCAACGTTTACTTTCAAACCATCTTTTTACACATTTCTTGATGACTCAACTCTCCATTCTTCAAACTCATTCAAATCTGCTCCCTCATTTGCCTTCCTAGAGTGCCTTCTCGTCTTCAGGGCTTTCCGATTCTATTCTTTGCCCGATCTGGATGAGATTTCCCGGGTGGGGTTCAACAATCAACTTGTAAAACAAACTTTTTAAAAAGCCTCAACTTATACCTCTCTACAATTCCACCTCTCAAAGCAACCTTCGACTTTCCTATCTTCCCTTCACCAAGCTCTACAACGTCTCTCCTATGGTGACCAATAACATAAACACAGTTTCTTCGTCTTACATAAACAACACAATTTATCTTGAACCTCATATTTCAATGCGATTGCTAAAATGGTGGCCCTCAAAGAAGCTGGGGAGTTCTTTAGCGTTTCGGGGAATTTTTTTCCTCTGCATAAGCCTACTCCAGTCTATATAAGGGCCGTTATTCGCCCTTCGTATGGAAGACTCTCACTTTGGGGGTCTCCGGGCATCCACCCTTCTAGTTGGATAGGGTTTCGAGAGCCTAAAGCTAAGAGACCCTAAATTAAAAACGTGTTCCACCTTACTTTCAAACCTTCTCTTGCACCCTCATATCTCAAGCGACCGCCGAATGTTGGCCGCCTCTGATCCCTTTTCTATACGAGTACTACGGGGGCAGAATGCTCGGGGGAGTTGACAACCCATATTGCACTATTCCCACCTCCTTGCAGTCGCCCTTGTAGTCACAAGGACGGGTGCCATGCTCTTCGCCCACGAATTTTGACCCAAGTGAGGTATTGAACCCCAGCACTGTTCGTATGTGGCTGCCTCTTCTTTCCAGCTACTTCTGTTCTAAGTGGAACTCTTTGCTTTACATTCCGGGCTTTTTCTTCCAACTATATTGAAATCTTCCTCTCTTTTAAGCCACGTCTGTGCTCAACCTGGAGAACTTTAGTGTTTAGACCTGGGAGATGGGTGGGCGTTTTTTCAATATTTTATTTTCTTGTTTCCTGCCCTTCCACAGTGCCAGCCCGTGAGTGTTGGCGATCTGTAAAAAAAATAAAAATAAAAAAAAAGATAAGAGAGCAAGGTGTGATGTGTGGTATTGAGGAGAGTCCAAAGTATGAAATCATGTTGGATGAAAGACAAAGGAACAAGTATCCCGAGTTTGAAATATTGGGGTGGATTGGAAGAGAACAATTGATGCTGAGTTGTAGTAGGATAGTGTGGTGTAGTAAGTGAGGCAGGTGAAATTCAATATTTGCTGAATGCTAGTCGGGACTTAAGTTTTATGTGCATTGCGGTTATCCACTTGTGTAAATTGTTACCGATGTTGATGTATCAAAGTATACCCGCATGGCTTTGACCAACTAGTATGCCCAGTCTTTCAGGAAGAATAATCTTAGGGGACACGCGTACCCCCGTAATACGGTGAGGAAGAATGGAGTTGTATAAATGAGGAAGGGGGGTCCTCCCGGTTTTCTGTATAGAGGGGACTGTGTTGGAATCGAACGGCTGGGAAAGACCTAAGAAAAAAATATAAGATGGTTTTGTGAGGGACATGGATGTGGGCCTGGCTGACCGGACTCTGAGAGATACCACAGTGGGATTTGTCTCGAAGAATGAAGCTCCAGGGCGGATATGGCTGCAACGGGACCGTTTTCCGCCACTAAGGTATGAGTGTGATGTGGGGAAGGGGACGCTCGTCTTTCTTTTTTGACTTAGGTCATGCTCCTTACTGAACTATTTTGTTGCCGGTGCATGCTTGCACACCCCATCCCCAGTCTATGGAGAATCAAAGGAAGGTCAAATGATCTTTTCTCGAACTTTTTAACTAGAACACAGACCAGGTATTTGGATCACAAATATCATACTTAATGACCTGTCAAAACACTCAACATGCGACTTATAGTTATTTCAGTATATACATTATTTACAATGAATTGAAAAATCATAATAACAAAATTTTTTGTCCGACACTTTACCATGCTGGGAGAAATAAGTAATATATTTAGGTCTTCCCTAAAAAAATTCACATACGCACCTTTATAGAGATATAGAAAACTTATAAAATTAAAAGACTAGAAAATTTGGTTCGGTGACAAATTTCAAAAGCTAAAAAATATTAGAAAAAAATTTGAATATAAAAAGGAATTTTAAATTTCTAAGATTTTCAATGATGAAAACTCAGTTTATTTAATCCATCAATTAGACTTAAAATGTTTCCAATTGATCTTGCAGTTTAGGAATTGTTTGTCCTTGTGGAAACTAAGCATCGCATATCTGACGGGTTTCGGAACTCATACGAGCCCTTCTGAAAGGAGTTCAGGGGAATTGAAAAATTTAATGTCAAACAATAGATGACTCCGTTTATGTGGCCTTTGTTTAACTTTCTGATTCAATTTGTCTTGATCTCGCTCCAACTTTGGTGGATTGACATGTTCCTCCACCAAACAAACGAATTCTGAAATATTTTTGGGAAGATGAGACTGATAACGTTCACATGAAGAACCAAATGATGTTGATATATTATTCGATTCCACAATCGGAATAATAAAGCAAACTTCACTTCAACTTTTGGATTTCATTAAACCAATTCAAAAAACTTTCTTTCCATTTGTTCAATAATAAATCATTAGCAGACAGCCAGTTCAAAGTTTCAATTCGATTCAATACAGCTTTCCCCCACTGAACAACATAACAACCATCCATTTCGAAACATCTATGAGTACTAAATTAAATATGGTCTTTATTCAGCCGTCTCTTTCAAGCAGTCGTCCAATGCCCGACCAGGTATAGAAAGATTGTTCGACATCATCCCTAAAATTTCTATAAATCTAAAATATTAGCTTTTAGTATAACCAACTATATTTTTAATAGGAATACTTTTTTCCTCTTAAAACTCACGATTTTTTGTCTTGGCCCACGTTTTGGAATATGAAAAACGAGCCGGGCCATAAATTATAAAGAACGTTTCCTCTCAACTTATCCCACTTTGTTTTGTGATCACGAATAATATTCCCAATAAACGTCAGCCAAGTTTTAAATACGAACTTTAAACTCTATTGGTTTTTTCCTGATCGTATTCCCTCTGAGAAAAAGGAAACATACAAACAACTTTTTATTTATTATCAGCACATCATCTAACATGGTCCTTTTCGGGCACCATATCAATGGTACCTCATATCTACACAAGAATAAGAATAACTTCCTCACAACTTCTCTTTTGACTTTAATTTTGCAGCGTCCCCTCAAAGAAACTGCTTCAAGCAACTTTTCTACCATGCACATAAACCCTGTATTCCGCTTACTAACTATTAAAGAAGAAGCACCCACTATCTGAACGGATCAACGTTCTTTTATTAAACGAAATAGTGATTAGGATAATTGTGCAAAATTGATCATATTATACATACACAACTAATACGCCTTTTTTAAAATCGTATTTATTTATCACACCGACATAGAATTTTATCCGGTAGTGTATTTGTCTGCCCATTCATTCTTATGTATATTTGTATATTATAAACATCTTTGTATCCTGACTGAATTAACCCTTTGACTTTGTCACCCTAGGCCTATATTTATGTATGTAGTGATATCAAAAAAATCAATCTTCACGAAATCCATTACTGGATACATGCGTACTATGATTATTCATAAACCGAAGATCAACGTTTTGCGTCCCGTGAATATTACTACTCTAACTAGCCTACCCACCTCACTGCTTCATCAACAAAGCAGCGACACCCAATTAGACCGAATTACATGTAAAATAAAGAGCATTTTCTTAAAACTGCCTTAACCCACTGTCAATTATTTATAATCTTTACACAATTTTTATACCGTGATATTATTTAAAGCCTTCAAAACTAGTCTAATTTTGTTCCGAGGACCAACTCATTCAGGCTATACCACTCAAGGCTATACAGACAAGGAGCATGGAACGATGCTGCCTGCTGTACCCACAATCCTCCCTTAAGAGTATAAAAGGCGGATACTTCTTTTATGAAAAAGAGTCTAAGGAGGCGTGTTAAACCCAAACATTTTCCGCCTATGATTGATCGACTTCAATTCGTAGCAAGATCTATATCTAAGAAGCTTAGAAGTATAACTGCAGAAAGAAAGATCTCAGGATGCAAAATTAACATAAGAAAAAGTATTAATTCAAAAATCAATTTCAAAATTTTATACCCGTTTTTTCTAAAACTTATCGTTTACAGAAAGGGGTGAAATTCTGAAAAACACCATAATTTAAAACTATAAACAACCAAGAGCCACCAGGCATTACGACACGACCACTGGTGAAAAAATACCTCGTTAATTGCGAAGATTAAAAACTTAGAGACATATGAAGAATTCAAACTGTTTTTGTTAAAATGCTTACAAGGTAACATCTCAATGAGGATCTTATCCATCAGCGCTAATGCTAAACAACTTTTATATATCTGAAGAAAAAATCCATCCAAAAACATATTCAATAACATTTGTAGTTGCACTAAGAAAGAGCTCAGTAGAACCAAAAATATATGCATTATTAGATGACCAGTGGCCGATTAAAATGATAAGTAATTCAAGATAATTTTCAAAAAATGAACTAAGTTAGAAATTTTTCCCTACTGACGACACACTCACTAGACTGACACAAAACTGCCTAGAAACACAAATTAACTCTAATCTGGTGACATTCTTTTAGGACAAATTACTTCACGGACTTATGTACACATATGCTACATCCATTTACCTGTGGCATAATTCACTACGAATTCATAAATGATTCTAACATGACGATCCCAGAAGGTAAGTGCTGCACTGGCCAAGACCTTATACTCAACTATTGATATCACACTATTTTATGAAGCTGTAAATTAACAAATCGACTGAACATGTTAACAAATTCAGCTCTTAACTTGCTATTGTTTTATTCAAAAGTTAAAAAATTAAAGTGAAATATGGCTATCTTCCATTGCCCGTTCTAATTGAAACGTGGAACTCACAAATTTTGAATAATAAAACAAAGGGTCCGCCAAACAACACTGGACAGGACATGCATGTCACGCATTGAAAATAATAAATTCACCAAGAAAAAAAGTTCCAAAGTCAATAAATGAACCAGAGTTAAATAAGTCCTTTAACAATATAATATAAGTATTCTCTTTTCAACCCTTATTTACATCTATCGCATCCATCTCACATAATTGCGCGAAACATTCAGATAATGAAATCCATTCTCCCGGATTTTCACACTTGCATTTCTACATCTAAGGTTCAATTATCAGGCACCCATCAACCATTGGTCTATCACTCTTATAACCAGCCAATAATACATTCCTCTGCTAGTCCCAGGTAACCCTCTCCTCAATTATGACACTACTCCCATACGGCTACAATATCGCAATTCCCTCAAAGAAATGATACCATGTGGTATTCGAGGATCCTATCTCATGCACCGCCAATAACTATTAAACGGAAGTTAAAACTCTCAAAAATTACAGCGGCTCAGTACTCGCCTTCTCAGTAAGAGCATCGTCCGCGCAACTGATCTACTTTTACACCAATATAAATAGGACCATGTAATCGTGCAGCAGTGCAAGACCCTGAGCTTCACGTAATTAGATCCTATTGTAGTGTGGCACTCCCACATCAGCTAACAAACTAAATTAATTCCTTTGGTGGGTCGCTACGTTAACACACATTACATATGCAACGGGATGATATCAACCCAGTATTGACATCGGTTAGCCGAGAACTGGCTTGTATCTAGCAAGTGTGTCCAGTGCTTAGGTGACGGACTCCACACTTACCAGACAGCTCCGCCAAGGACGCAATTTGCCGTGCACCAGTCCGTTTAATTCTCATAACATTGAATGTTAAGGCACTCGCATTGGCGTATCCACTGTCATCTTATGTGTGAGTTCGTCAATGAACTCGCATCAGTAAAACTATTGGTTCCCAATACAATGTCTATAGTCGATTTTCACAGTCTTCTTGACAAGTACTTGCTACGACAATTGGTGCTATTATATATATATATTATATATATGGTGTTTCTTCTGATGAAAAGAAAGACAGAATCTTACAAAATTATCGTAAGCGTTAGTGAGGCATTCCATATTCAAATCGAAGGCTGACTTGTCAAAGAAACACTGAGTTGAAAGTGATGGATATGTGAAAACTAAATGAAATAAGACTCAAGACGAGTGATTCAAAATGTTTTCCTGGAAGGTAAGAGCTAAAGTAACCTCCTGAAATGATCATACTTCTCAACGGTGTGCTAGGCTTCACTGACATATATGTCTCCAGCAACTTATATCTGCCGTGGGAATGGAATGACATTGCATCCCAAAGTAATATGCCAACTCCTCAATACTCCTGATCCCTATATATCATATATATCTTAAACTTCCGGTGCTGGCAAATGATATGCAACGGGTATCAATCGATCATTTCTCCGCTCCTCTGCGCTTCGAGCTCCCTTACTCAAGCATCTGCTTTTTTTTTTTATACCTTGACAGCTTATAGAATGAGTTAATAAAGACTCTATCACTATAATTAAGATATATCATCTTTATTCCAATATAACCTAAACCTGTATTCATAATATATAAATATCTATAATATATATATAGGTATTACCTTCTGAAGGAGCTATATCGTAGGTTTAAAATAATATATATATATTGATGAATTAAAAAATTAATAATATTTATATATGTACTGATATATATTTAATCAATATATTTATTAAACTATTATAATGTATGTTATATATACATTGGAACGTACTTTTTTCCAGGGGGGGTGGGCCAGTGGGTGCCCATGGCCCCCCCAAACGAATTTTTTAGACACACTAACCTTTAGCCATTCCTTAAGTATCGATAAAATCCGTTGGACCAGGTATAAGCAAAAATCCAGAGGTTAAATTAATTATAATAGGTATACTAATATTAAATAAATAGGTTATTACTGGCCTCAATTTCGAAGCTAATTTATGTGGTGGTATATATTATTATAAGGTAACTTATAGGTACTATATAATATACTACTTTGTCAATATAAAATATTAAATAAATAACCATTTATATAATAAAATGTGTTACATACTATAACTATAAAATAGATAATATAGATATACATTGAAATTCGATTTTTGTCTGGGCCCCCCCCCCCGAAAACAAATACACTAAATTCCTGCCATACTAGGCCCACTTGACTACTAATACTATGACATATATAAAATATATATATATATTATATATACTATAGTATATATACAATCTATTATTAATATACTTATATATATAACTATATCATAGTAAGATATTATATATAGTTAGGTATAATTACTGTATATACTCACCTTTAATCGTATACATAGGTTGAGGGTGCATATATACCCATATATATACTATATAATATATATTATAATATAACCCTATATACAAGTGGCGTAACGGCAAGATTTTACACTTTGGATGGTTACGGCAACGAATAGATAAGAAAACTAAATAATAATACTTAATTAATATATCAACTACTTATGACATAAACATTATTATAATACTTTAAATATATTTCCATACAATAATATATATCTTACATACAAAATAGAAGAACTATAATATTACTTATATATACTACTAATATATAATTATATATATTAGGTTAAAGCCTCGTGAATATTTCGTATCTGGACCTTTTGATATTCCCGGATATATCGATAAAATATCGAGTAATATCGATATCTATTGCGATATATTCGATAGTATATATCTAATATATACTAGGATAGTAAATTTTTATATTTTATTTATATATGGTGTCAATAACAATTATTTTCCTAACTTTAATACCAATACATTTATTTATCTGAGTACCAAATCGTCACCTCCCTGAGACTACCCGATATTTAATTTTTGTGTTGAAAACTAAATCATATAATTATATTGGGTAAATATATAAGATGATTAAGCTCAAGATAGTCTCCGAAATATGATCCTTTGAGATGCTGATTAGTGATGATAAAAACGGATGATGATTGTTGTGAATAAAAATGTCCAACAAAAAGTTACTCCCAGTTAGGGCTTAAATTTGGAAGATTTATTCTGTTTTCTTGGTGGGTATATCACTTAATTACGAATACCCACGGTCTTAGTCCGCTCCTCCTCGATGTCAGTTGGAGTCGGGGTCTCTCAGGGCCTTCCTAAGGTGGGACACTACGGGGGGGATCTAATCCCCCACCTCCGGGGATGTCTCCGGGGATACCCCCGCGTTTCTGTAATGGTATTAACTTTTGGGTGTGCGGGGGCCGCGGTTTCTGGCCCCCGGAGCCATCCAGGGCCTCCCGGGGTATGAAAAAACTCCCCTCCTCCGTCCCAAAACAATCGGTCGAGCCCCCATAAAAGGTGTGGTAATTACTCCCCCATTTTTAGGGGGCGTCGTTTGACTCACTGCGTGCCAGTTAAATTAGGCCTATAACCTGCTTCCGTAAAAAACACCTAGGCCCTATAAACTTTTACTTGATAGAGGGTTTGTAGATGCACCGAAAGTGAGATATAAGCACGATATTATTGGATATATTAATGTAAATCATAGGCGTGTTACCTGCTAAAATTTTAAAAGGGTTATAGTATAGACCAACAAAATAAAAGCAAAGTAGTTATTAATAACATCAGTCTTCTATCTATAATAACTAATAAATATAACTCAACATAAATATATATATATATTATATATATATAGGTATATATATAATGGTGACTAATAATATATATAGTATTTAGTATTTTCGGATATATTAATGTGTGAAAGTCAAGAGGTGGCCTTACACTATTAAATTTTAAAGTTATTCTCCTAAAGTATGGACTTGTTTTGTTCCTCAATTTTTTGAGAAAATAGTGCTTGATTGATAATTGCTCGCACAACAACTAAATAAAACACTATAAATTAATCAGCAGAATAAATATATTTATTTTACAAACTTCAAAATAAATTTGGGTATAAATATTCGGACTATTTTTTTAAATTCACTTCCTCTTAAGCACCTTCCACTAATCACCCTATACCCACTTTCTGGAAACAATTGACAATCAATATAATATGACATAAAAATAGCCAATATAGACGATATAAAATTACAAATCTATAACATACACTGCAACAATTTAGGCCTTAATAAAAGTGGATTCGTCGATTATAGGTCGTATATTTAATCCATATTTTTAAAGTTAAATCAAAACGGACAGAGTAGTGTTACCTGGAAATCTAAAAAATTTGAATAAATCCAGATTACTTTTAAAACTTGTTACAAACAAATATTCATTCGATAATGTTCGGCCGACCCAAAAGCTCTATATACACTGGTTAACATTATTTTTAAATTTACATATTTTACTAAATACGTTTATATTTAAATTCATTTCAGTAACACTTCCATACCTCTATCTCTTTCAAAACATTACTGAAAACAAGATGTCTGCCATTTTTCTAATGTGTTGCTATTGGGTATTTTCTCAAAACTGTGTGTTCGCAATTTCAATTTTAACCATTTAATATCGGAGATAAACAACTTGTCCAAATTTTAAATTCAGACGAATTATATCCTCACTTCGCCCCGTAGTATAATAATAAAAGAAAATACTGAATATATACTATATATAAGTAATATAATATATTATAATAATATAATTATTATAACTAAAGGATATATTTATATATATTATACTCATATATAACTAATAGTATATATCCTAATATTACTAAATACTATATATTACTTAGTTATATTCATACTTATATATGATCTACTTATATTATTGGATTATATATTATTATATATAATTTTATATT
Organism: Trachelipus rathkii; assembly: GCA_015478945.1. Lineage (NCBI taxonomy): Eukaryota > Metazoa > Arthropoda > Malacostraca > Isopoda > Trachelipodidae > Trachelipus > Trachelipus rathkii. The sequence continues at coordinate 40,378 of JABUQX010121903.1, read as the reverse complement.
ATAAATTAATACTATAACTATTATATTTACCTCATTTGACTTCTATCCTTTAGATAGTTAGTATGCAGTTGTATCTATATAAAATTATATATATATATATCCTACTATACCTATTATATAATAATATATAAATTAAATTTTTTATATAGTAATATATATACCTACTACATTTAATATTAATAGTATATATGCGAGTATATATGACTAATATATATAACTTATTATTTTTATACTATATATACTCATATATATATAGTACTAATCTATTAGGTAAATATATATATAAATAATCTCATAATTAATAAAAATATATAAGGTATATAGATATATAAAATACAATACAGCTATATTATATATATACTAGTGAGTATATATATATAATAAATATAATATATATATTGTATAGTATATTATATAATATATAGTGGAATACTAGTATTTATAATAAATAACACCATATATTAACTTTACTTGTTTTACCAAGAAAAATTACCAACAGATCTATTAGCCTTCTCATAATTTGGCGATTTTAGTCAACTTCTTCGTTATGTTTTATAATTTAGCGTTTTTAATTGACAGTCGCTCAGAGTTATTTAATATTGATATTCTAAGTTTGTTATGTAGCAACAATAATAACAATCAACTAACTATCCATTTAATATCTAATGGGATTAAGTAAAACTCAAAAGCTACCCACTTAAATAATTAATAATTAAAAGATTTACAAGTGAAACATGGTTTTCAAAAAGAAAATATTAATTAGAAAAAAAACTAATTTATTGGAAAACATCGGAGAGTACGATGAGCGAGAGGGTCGGCGAGCCTCCCTTCCTATTAGCATTGCGTATCGGATTAATAGGGGTGGTATATTTTATGGTTACGAAACTAACTCAACTTGATGTGCTGTAAAGGTGCCCCAAAAAGTGCTAAGCATTTGTGATAGCATCTCGAGGCAAAGCATTAAATACCTTCATTTTTGGTGTTTAATAACTTCTTTAAGCCTCTTGTAGATTAATTTCTTATGGTTTTTTTCTTCCATTTTATTATATTATATCAAATGTTTTTATATATATAGTGTTATTTGTTTTTCTTAATTATTAATTTGTTCGTAAAAATAATTCCTAGGATAGGGCAATGCCTATTAGGTGTGAACTTAATTACGCCAACTGAATAGCAACTGTATATTATATAAACTATTATTAACTAAGGTATATATATATTGGTATGAATATTATAATTTACTTATTATATTAATAAAATCATAAACATATAATAGTAGTAATATATAACTATATAACCTAAATAATATATACTTACCTTATATAATATATATAATATATAATATATATATATAATGTTCCCAACAAAGTAAGAAATCATGTCATCTATAAAATTGTCGTATTCTAATCCCTACGTATTTGGACTTACCTGAACAATTACAAGTATTCTCCTTCGAAGTGTATGTGAAGACCATTCTCCTTAGTGAAGGTTACAACAGATTGGGGTTCCAACGTATTCATAATCACTGTTATTAGCACGTGAGTACCGGGACGTTCCATTTTTCCTGTTAAGTGTGTTTAGTCACCCGTGCTTACAGTATTTTTTATGTTTTCCATCCGTCCTCTATAAATGACTAACCCTTTCACCACTTCATTTTCAACTTCGGGTGAAAAGATAAGGCTATGAAATTCGCCACGGAGCTAGGATGCTGGCCGTGTATGAGATGTGGAAGTTACTTTGAAAGTTTTTCTTTGCCAGAAATTCTCTGGTTGGTAAAGCCATGCAGGCTGGCGCGTTGTCATAGTGAAGCACCCAATCGCCTCCAATGTCAGTTCTGACTCGTCCACTCGAAACTCGGGCGTTTTCTCTCGATAGTCGTAAAATCTAAGAACACTATTGTAAAAGACGTGATTTAACTGTCAATTGGTTCCTGAAGTCACAAATCCTTGTGCACAATACCACGGCTGTCGGAAAAAAAACACAATAAATCAGTGTTTTCACCTTGGACTTGGTCATATGTGCTTACTTTCTTCGGACGAGGAGAAAGTTTTGTGTGCCATTCCGCACTGTGATGACTGGATTTGGTTTCCAGGTCGTACTCTAAAAACACCATGATTCATCGCTTGCTTATTAACTTTTTTCCAAAAAATCTGTTGTCTCCATTATACTAAGAGTAAACTTTCAAGTAAATCTTACAAATTTTGACCCATGTTCGTTAACGGTGTCTGCTCTCCAGACAAATTCTTTACATGCACTTAGTTTTTAGCACAATTTTTTATCAAATTTGCGCAAATGGTTCGTTAAAATGTGCGGGTATCCAAAACCAGGTTTTATTATGCAATCACTCTGACCTTCGAACCGGCCGTCTCATCTCCCTCACATCTCTAACAACTTCCAAACATTTCTTATCAAGATTTTACCTTTTATTGTTTTCACAAAACGAGCTGAAAACCCCGGTCGTCTTCAACCTTTTCTCGACGGGCCTCTTTGAAGGTTTTTTTTTTTTAAGCTTTTTCCGGCCACTTTAAAAAAGGAGCTATAGTTCTCGTGGGATAGAGGTGGGCAATCCGCCATTCAGATGTGGCATAGAGGCTAAGACTGACTGTTGTCATCCGCCAGACTTTGTTACGTTTCAACCACAGCCAGTGTGATTAGCGTAACCGCTGTTTCAATTATATTTGCCTCCATAGCAAAAAAAATAAATTGTAACTTAGGACCGAAAACCAAGAGACCATACACAAACCACAGATGTAGTGCAGAAAAACGTAAAACGGGAAGGTTTAAGAACACACGTCCCAATAGGGGCATAAAACAGATGCTTAGTGCCAAGACTAAACTTCATAAATCTGGTTACAAACTGGTGATGGATATGTAGCCTAGGTAACAAACTACCCACTCGTGTTTACGTCACGAAGGAGCTACATTAGTCAGTCATTCATGGGAATATTCAGTAAACTTTTACTTCTGGCTCTGAATCCTATCGGTAGTTTAAATATTTATATATATTAATATATATTAGTACAAAATTATTTATTAGGTACTATACTATATAATAATATATATTTATTATTACTATGTATATTATTATTATTGAGGGTCTATAGGGTATATAATAAATATATATATTGTATTATATATATAGTTGAGATTAGGCCAGCCTTCTAGATTAGCCGACACCTGATATCTTTAAAACATAAAGATATGCATACTATTTGCTAACGCCAAATGAATTCATATCAGCATTTTACACACATAGAGGAAAAGAAAAAATCATTTTAATTAATTACTCTCAATAAAACTAGTATTATTAATACAAAATTAATTAATTAAAAAATAATAACGCCTGAATAACCGTCTATTGCGCCTGCGCTACTCTCCATAACAAGTAAGTACTTCTTTAATTGTGGAAAATTGAAAATATAATTTTCTTTGCATTTTTCAATTGTTTCAAAGAACTCTTATACATATAAAATATATATTATAATCTTATATAACCTATACAAATATATATATACTAATATTAAATATAATACTATATAATTAATAAATATTATAATAATAGTTACATAAAATAATATATATACCGACGAAGTAGTGTAGTGCTTCTAACTCCAATCTTGAGGGTTAGGTTAGGTTACATTTAGGTTATGATTAGGTTAGGTATAAGGTATAGGATGAAAGGTCTCAGGTTAGGTCTCAGCGCTGTACGAGAACATCCGACCGACAATTCTTCGCTAATGTTTATTACTTCTGTACGCCATCGAAACTGTTCAATGGTGTGATAGTGTGTAGTGAGTGTGTGCTCGCGTGTGTGTGATGTTCGCCAAATATAAAGCTGACTGTGTCTACCTGAATGGAAAAATCCCAAAAATTAAACTTGGTCCTTTTTATTTAAAACCAGGCGTGGACAATCATTAAAAATTACGTATTGGCATTTGGTTGGCTAATGCGTATGCGGGGTCAGAATTTAATATTTTACCCACGCTAAGAGAGAGAATTGTCCTTCTTTTCATTGTTGTAACGAAAAAAAAGAAGAATCCTGTGTTTCTTAATTTTAGCACGGGTGTGTGCATAAAAAGCCTCGCGTTGGTATTCCCGTTAATTAAAAAAAAACCAAAACCACCCAAAAAATAACAGTGTTTTTGCATAGCATACTTAAATTCACATACTACAAACCTTTCTAACGTAGAAATACAATTCAAATTTAACTGAAAAGTTAACATTCGCCTATAGCTTTCTCCTCATTTTATAACTGCTTAAATGTTTGAAGTGCCTCAAAAAAATATTATTATCAATTTCTTCTTTACTTTAATTCTGTTTAATATTTAATTAAATTTATAGTAATCAATTTTGAACTAAATTCACCATTTACAAAGAAAAGTTTTGTCTCTTTCTTGTTTTCGTAAATTAGGGATCTCTCTAAAATGCATCCTAGTTTTACCCACAACTTTACGAAGCTTATAATCAAACTATGTCAAAAACATTTAAGTTCAAATAGCATAATTTGGGGAACGAGGCGCGCATAGAATAGTCTGAAGAAACTATGAGGTAGTAATTAGTGAGGAGCTCATACGTTCTTGAGAGAATTGTTTGGACAATTCTCATAACCGTTCACTAAAAGTCAGTTATCATTAAAATCTTACTATTAAAAAAAACTAATTTATTAAGGATATATTATATATAACTAAATCAATATAATGGGATATACTAATATATATATGTTTATTATATATAGTTATTAGTGACATTTTCTTAACTATAGTTACATTATATATCCATGTATCACTCAACAAATAATTTATATATAATAGGTAAAATAGGTCTAAAATAGGTTTAGGTCTAAGTAGGTATAATAGATAAAATCTTTTTTTTTTAAGTTAACACCATGTTCATAGCCCTATTTTAGGAGGGGAACTGCTATAGGTAATTGCTACCTAGGGTCCGGAAGAGGATTGAACCCTAGCTCCTAGCCTTGCATTTGCAACCCTGTCACTCTACAGATTGAGCAGTGGTAGCTATTTTCATAATTTTCACAAATAAACAAGTAACAAAAACAATTCTCCATTCTGCATAATCTATTCAAGCTATTAAGACTCACAAATAAAAATGTTAAAGTTTGTCAAAGGAACCTAAGGGAAGATTTTTGTAAAACTTTGCCCCAGCTCAACAAAACGAGATAAAGGGTTAAAGTGACATTTTTATATGTATAAGCTATATACATCGATCACTCAGAAAATAATTGTCTAAATGGTTAAAAGATAATGGTTATTTTCATAATTTTCACAAATAAATAAAAGTATTAAAAATAATTTTCTTTCCTTTCTTTATTTCTATATTACCAAACAAATTTACATAAAAATTTTTAATTTAAATTACTTAATAAATATTATAATATATCTATATAGTATATATATATATGATATCTATCTATATTATATTTTATCTTATTATAATATATATCTTATATATACTCATTTATATATATATAACATATACATATTATTAATATATATATCTATACTACTATATATAATTATCCTTATATATAATATATTATTTTACTATTATACTTATATATATATTATATTCCTATCATTATATTAACATAGCTACTATATATATCTTACTTATACATAAATATTTATAATATATATATATATTATAATATATTGGATTATATATATATATAATATATACTATAAGGTTTATCCATTACCTAATCTCCTATTTAAACATTTAATTTGAATATATTCATAACTGTATATTTATTATATATCTATCATATCTTATATATATATATATATATATATACTATATTATACTATATATATTTATAACTATATATCTATATATTAATATTTATACTCGTTTTATATATATCTATGTATATATATATATTATATTATTATACTATTATATAATCTTTATGTATATCTATAACTATAACATATATATATATATATATTACTCTACGGCATTAATTTATTACCTATATTACTCTATATATATATCATACTATTATATATACTTCATCTATTATTATTATATATCTATCTCCTCTATATAATATATATACTATATATCCTATACTTATAAAATCTATATAAATAGTATATATATTATTAAACTTATAAGAGTACTTGTTAACACGCTCCTAATATATTATATATATATCTATTATACATTATTATTCTTGATCTATTTATATCTATATAATATATATATCCTACTCCTCCCTATACTACTATAAATATATAGTAGTGTATATATATAGTATATATTATATATATAATTATATATATCATCTATATATACAAATATATGAGTATATATGAGGAGATTAAGTCTGTATATATTACATAAAGGTCTATCTATATTTATATTGGAATATATTTATATAATATATATATATATATATATATAATTTATATATATATAATATCTTTCTATTTATTTCTATATATATCTATCATTAATCTTTCTATTATTCTTTATTTATTTCTATATATATATTTTATATATATTTACTATAAAATATAATCTTATATATATAATTTATTTACATATTATATTTATTTATATCATCATTGTCTATATACTATATAATATTATTATATATTTATATATAGTCTATATTTCATTATATATATACCTATTTTATATATTATATTACCTTATCTATATCGTTTTATATTATATCTATATACTTATATATATTATATATTATATATCTATTCACTTTCTACTTATTTACTAATATAATTCAAAATCTAGTCTAATATTACATTATATTTATATTATTAATAATTATATACTATATAAATATTTTTAATATATATATAATCTTATTTATATTTAATTATATATATACTTAATATATAATATATATCTATCTTATACTATAATATATATATACTATTTATTCTATATATAGTATTTACCAAATACTACTTATTTGATATGATATATTACATATATTATATACTATTATATTAATTCTATATATGTTTATGAGTATATTATACCTCTCAATACATATATCTAACTAAAACTTCATATACTATCATATTATATATAGAGTATTATAATACTAATAAGTATATATACTATATATATATATATAAATATATATAATATATATATTATCTATATATACTACTATTAATAAAATATTATATATATATCCGGGTATAAATCATATCTAACTCCACTGACCCTTAATTATTATAGGTATTTCATCGGAGTATACTATATAGCTATATTATATCAAAATTAAAATTATCTATACTTAATAGACTATATATTGTTATAATATAATACAATGCATCAATTATTTGTATTATAATTATGATAGGAGTATTATTAAATATCACGAGTGGCGGCAATTATAGCATCACGTCTTTGGGCCAACTACCCTAGCCCTATATTTAATATAAATTATACGACCTACATATCACCCCGGTAGATATATCAACTTGTTTTGACTACCTTGTTACCAGTCATTGCCCTTCACAGTATATTACTATATCTCTTCTTCACTCTGGCCTACAAATAGGTTAGCACTTCCGTGCGTTCTTATTTGTTCTATTATTTATAATAGATGTACCATAGCCTATTCATTATATATCCCCCGGACGCCTCTTCCATTTATTACTCATTTTTACCCTTTTTGACTAACTTTGTTACTCATACATTTATCTATATATACCATACAATATAGACTTTCTAAGTGAGCAACAATTTTAATATTCTTTTATATAACTTAGCCATTATATATGGGCATATATTTATATATTTTTACTATTTTCTCTATACACAATAGTCATATTAGTAACTTATATATATATATAATATAATATTTATAATATATATATTACTACTTCTTATTAAAGTTTAAAATCTATTATATACTACCACATATATATATTATTATCTTTACGTAACTGTATTTTCTTATTTATCATACTTTTATACGCATAGATAAATCACTCATATCTTGATGACGATCAATATATATATATATATATATATATGAATATAATACATATACTATACTCAGTCATATTAGTGCATATATAACATACTATAGTTATTTTATTAAATACTATATATTGTATTTTATATCCAATAATTTCAGTTTATTATATAACTATATCTAAATATATATATAAATATATATTAATTTATCTATATATTTTACTATTTTTTGATATATTATATTAATTAATATCTTTGTTTATTTATAGATATCACATCAATCGAAAAGCGCATCAATAAATATTATATAAAATATATATATTATATAATATACAATTAATACAAAAATTATATAAGTATATATTATTATAATAATTTAATCTGTTGTAGCTATATATCATACTTACCTATAATCGAATGCGATCACTGTATTTCATATAAACTATTGGTATTGTATATTAAATATAGGTTATTATATAATTATAATATATCTTAATAAGTCTAATGTATATATTTTCTTATATATAGTATATATTAATTAATATTATATAATATTACTTACTATTAAAATTATTTATATTTTATATTTTTATATTCAATGGTTATATAATAAATATATTTAATCTTATATAAATACTATATATATTAAATTAATATAATATATATATCTCTTATTATATAACTATATATTATATTCATATATATTATATTATATCTACTTAATATATTAATATATAATAATAACTTAATCATACCTATATATAAAATATTACTATTATCATTCTAGTACCTTATTCATAGGCTTAGGTTCTGTGCTGTCTATACTAATCACCTCAACATATATATCACTAAAATTGAACCGCCTATTATGATTTACTAATTTTATTAAATATATAATTATTATATTTGAATTTTTCCTCGAAAATATATAGTATTATAACTAATAGTAAATCAAGTTCTTTATATAATACGCATATTTGATAGACCTGAAACATATCAATAACTCTCACTTACCCAATAATCTTATACATCACCGCTCATTTACTTACTACATTTACTCACTCGCATACCGTTCAAGGTCCAACCCATTTATTTTGGCAGCTCATACTGTTTCACTATATAGTGATCTACTGACTAACTTACTATTATTATTATTAAGAGTAGATAATTTATTAATATATATACCTCTCCGTATATATAGTAGTATCACTATACCATCCTTGGTATGGAATACTTAAACACATTACTTATCTTATCTAATACTACTTTGTGCTTTACGATCAAATTTATAATATATTCCTTCATCATATTACAGTCGACTCTATATAATTATACTATCTACAAGTAATATACTATAATCAGAATTCATTTAGTTATAGTCACTCATTCCCAGAGGTATATATCCCTATATAATAGTATTTTATATTTACCTACATTGTAATCACTGGTTCTCTATCATGAATTTTTATATATATTACGATAATGAAATAATGCCGCCAAGACTTCGCCATTGGTTTGTTCTTGTGCACATAAAAGTCTTGCCTTACAAATTTTAGACATAGACTCATACGAATACATTTGATATGATATCTTTATTTTAAAATTATACATTTATTTAAAGCGAAATAACTTACTCTATCTCACAATAATCAGTAGATCAAGAATGGTTAGTCAATTAAAGCATAATACCTCAATAACATATATTAATCGTTACTGTTATATCTACAATATCTTTATTGATCTTTAATTAATTTTAATATATCTATTTATAATCCGTTTCATATATACTATATTAAATTATATTATATATTTATATTAATATTAAATATAATATATAACTTATTAAATAATATATATTATATATATAATTTTATAATTTCTGAATAAATCTTACATAATAATATAATATAAATAATAATTAAATAATTAAATATCATATTCATAATTATTAAAATATTTCTACTTTAAATTATTTATATATATATATATATATATTATATATATAATATCATTTCATTAATTAATTATATTATATATATATTATATAATATCTATTATTTAAATTTATAATATATATATATTATTATATTATATATTTAATAGGAATACGAGTATAATCAATAATTATATATATACTTATAAAATATATAATATTAATTTTAATTTTATATAATATTTATATCTCATAACGATACTAGATACAATAAAGAAATATATAATATATTATTAATATAATATATATTTAATTATTACATTCATAATAATATTAATTATCTCTGTTAATTTCTTTAAAATGTCATTTCACTTCGTTATTAGGGATAATAAAATATAATATATATATTATCTTATATCATTATATTATTAATATTAAATCTAATATAATTAATATTATCTACTATATATAATATATATCTATAATATTAATAATACTTATGTACACTTTCATTATACTTATAAAAACATCTATTAGTTTGAAGGATATTATTGCGTGAATGAACGATAAATTACTTATTTTCGTTTTCCATATTCAAATGTCTCAATTGTCCAATTTAAATTTTTGCATTAAGGTATTTCGTTATTTAATTTATTTTATTATAATTACGTTGTATAACTACTACCTTACTTAATCTATAAATATAATACTTATCTTATACTAATTATATTCTATACATACTTATATATCATATATATTAATTATCTATTTATTGGTTACTTACAGTTGTTTAAGTTCTATTATAATCTCATATATATATATTATTATTATTATATATCTTATATTTATTAATATTATATCTATATTATATATTAAATATCTATATATTACTATTATTATTTATATACTATTATATAATATTTTTAGTATTACTTATTAATTATTATTACTATATATTTTTTAATATATTAATATTATAATATATATATATATTATTATATTTATTTATAGAATAACTAAATATATTAGATTATTAGTAAAATAATATATTTTATAATATATGGCATTATAAACTACTACTTTAATTAATTTCAATATTAGCTATTAAATAGTATATCTTTTTTCAACGTTTGATGGTACAGTTGCTTAATTCGCCTACTAATTTTCTATCCATAATTGTTGGAACATGTCACTGTATCTATTTATCACTTTCTTAAATTTCTTAGTGCGGAACTAATTCGTTAAAAAAATCAAAAAATCAAAAAAAAATACCAATACATAAAAACAAAATAAAAAAAAAAAAAAATTCTTTCGTCTCATAAAACTACTCAATAGCCTACAGGTCCGAAAGTGAAGTACATTTTTGGTATCCTAACGTTGGTCTAAATTGATATTAGTTATGGAAATCATGTAAATAAAAAAAATAATATGGCTCCACATAATTAATATAAGAAAATAAAATATAAAATATTGGCTAATTATTTTTATATAGGCCCTGCAGATAATATATAATAAACTAATATACCGGACTTAATAGGTTTCCTATTTTTGTATAAATGTAACTCACCATTAGTAAAATACTATTAACTCATTACTTCATGTTCAATGGATATTACATCGGCATGTTAGGGGCCGCGCAGTTCGACGGGGAACACTCAGGGGGGTACCCTATTATCCATACCCCGTAGGGAGGGGCGGAGGAACCCCCCGCGGATGCACACACCTTCTATAATTTGAAAGTAGCGTGGGTTCCGTGTATGATCTCCCTTCACTGGATGGGGGTGTGTGATTAGTCCTGCTCCTCTTCTAGTGCCGAGAGGTCCTGTAGAGACTCGCATACCTGACGATCCGGTGCCGGTATATCAGCACCCCTTGGGGATATTCTTGGAGGTAAAAAAAAATATATATGCAAATTTTACAAATAAATATTGCTTCAGTCAGCATTTCTTTTTCTGTTTTTGATATTTTTTTGTTTGTTTTATTTTTTCTTATTTTTTTTTTTTACATATTGGAACTAAATTATTGCGACCAGCATTTCTAGCATATGTATACCTTCTTAACCACTCTGTACGCTATTTCGATATAAGTTCTTGCAATGCAATATGAGTATAATCAAGTATACATGTAAACTCGAAATATACTTTTGCTAGTTAAGGTAGATGTGACTGGGTCTGAAGTACCCTAGACGAGCAGTGAGCGAGAATCTACGTATTATATAACTATATAACTCGCTATATACGCCTCTACCTAATGGTTTTCATATACTCATAACGTCCACATATAAATGCTATTACTATAATCATACTACTAAATAATAGATACAATACTATTCATAATGTTGAGAAAAAAATATACTCAATATTATATATATAAAACTACTATTTACTACCATAATTTAATATACTAGCGCTATATATACTATATATAACGATATCAACATGCTAGACTACTAGAGACTATACTGTTTAAATATAATGTTCAGAATTAATACGATTATAGTAAAATTATTATATTATAGACTATATATTCTATATACGAACTACTATATAGGTCAATTGAATATACTCACTGTACTACCCTATAATTACCTAATACCTTTATAAATATACTATATATATATCTTATATATACTTAGTATATTATTAGAGATACGCTCACATATGAGATATATAATATGATCATTTATAAATATATTAAATTTATAATATTTAAATACCACACCTATTTACTTCACTACCTACTATGAAACGAGGGGTATATATTACGTACTATGTGTTGTATACGTATACGACATACCTAGTATTATCCTGATCGACTCGATATATTAGTGGCTATATGTATATATATATATATGGCGGATCGATTAAACATATATATATTTCTATCATATAATACAGCATACCTATCATCTATTTCTTTGGACTTTTCACCAACTCAAATTATAATAATTTTTAAATAAAAATAGATAATGTATAACTATTTACTATTTCTATTAATAATTGAACATACTCAGACTATCTTTTGTATTATATTTTCACATTTTATATCTAACCTTATCTCACAATTATGGAGTTTTTAATTATCATTTTATATTATTCAAATACTTTTATAATTATTAAAAATAATCTATATATATAATATATTATATAATATCTATATAAACTATTATACTATATATATTAATCTATACTTTTATAGTAATATATACTTTAATTTTAGTGTACTTTATGTTATTTTACTTTTCCTTATGTAAATATTATATTTTGCTTATTTTAATATTATATATCTTATATTATATCACAGTAAATTATAATTACCTATATTATTAAATTATTTTTATACTATGATAATAATATATTAGCCTTACCACCACTATCATAATACATACATATAACATATATTCTAATAATATATAATATACTAATATTATATAACTCTTTTATATAAATAGATATTAAACACTTACATCTAGTAATCTATATATATAATATATATATATATAATAGTCACTATATATAATTATACATATATATATAAGATATAATATATACCCCAATATATATCTATGTCCCACCTCTTAAGTAATACTATGATAATAAATCATATAATATATTAATACATCACTCTTCTCAAATTGTACTCCCTACCACGCTATCAGCTCAACCTATAATAAAAACTATATTATATTATATATATACTATTAATATTATATAATATATTTTAATTATAATATTACTATATAATATATTATTTAATATATATAAATAATATCATATATATATAATATATTATATAATATATACTTTACTTTTATAGATTACTATATATATATCTATATATATATTTACTATATATATATATATATCATATATAATAATACTCTTTTAATACATATATACTATAAATAATATGATTAGATATATATATGTTATAATCTATTAATTAAATATTATATTAATATATATTAATATATATTATTATATATATATATAATATATTAATTATATATATAATCTATCTTTATTATATTCATATTATAAATATAATATTATAATAATTATATAATATATTTCATTTATCTAATCTATTAATCTATTATTCTATATATTAAACTTATATATATTACTATACTCATTATAATATATTATATATAATATATATTATTATATTAAATAACTTTCTAATATAAATAATCTATATATAATAATCTATCTTACTTATATCAAGTACAAATTCCCAATGCTTACGTAAATATACTACTATATTCAATTGAGATATTTTACTTATATTAATATCTTCTATTCTATAGCTATTACAATATAAACTACTCTTATAAGATATATCAAATATTTATTATATATTGCTACTTATATTAATATAATAAACATTAACAATATTACAATGTATTAATATACCTATATACTCGATAATTAAAACTATTTATGGTAGATAAATCCTGAAATTGTTTATTATATATATAATAAGAGAAAAAGTTTTACTTTTCTCAAATTTAATTGATAATTACCCAGTACATAATTGTGTCAATCTCATACTCATAAGTAAACAGTTATAATAATAATATATAAAATGAGAATAAGCCAAGTTAGTGAACATTTATTTAATATTTGTGAACTAAATACAACGAGGTATAATGTATCGTTGATGAAGCATTTTTATTTATAATATCTAACTATATGATGTAAAATAAATATAATACAAATAATGAAGAATTTTATTATACTTAACAAGGTTACAAGTCACTACTGAAATTCATAGAAATTAGAAACGGATAGTAATTATATTATACTATATATATATATTATACCTGATATCAGTATACAAACTATTTCTGATATTATCACGTAATGAATCTTAACTATATATATAATATAAATATACTATATTAATATTTTAAATTGGAATTATATATATTATAATAATCTCTACTACCCCAATTATAATTAACCATATACTCTTATAATTTGTTCTCATTTACGTCAAGTCTATTTCGCAGATGTTGCTACCTATATATGAAATATAACTTGTCTACAGGCTATTTCTATATATAGGTAATTTAAGATTATAGTATATAAACTATAATATTATACTATTTAATATTAATTCGTAACCTAAACACTCTTCCATAGTAGATAATTAAGTCTGTTTAAACTATATACAAGACCTATAATATATAATAATATAATATTATATAATAACTAATATAAGTATATATTAATATATAATATTAATATAATATAATTATCTATTTATTAATTAATATATGAACTTAAATAATAATTAAATATTATATTATAGCTATAAATATAATATTTTATACTATAATATTTAATTATCCTATATATCGTATCAATATACTAATATTCAATCTCGATGTCTATAATTTAAATATATTCTTATTTAATATATATATTAATTTTTATATTTTTATTAATATATTTTATCATATATCTGTATATATTAATATTAATTATAGTTATCTATATATATATTTACTTAATTATATCTTATACTAATTATTTATAAATAATTATATATAGCTATTTCTCACTAAATCTAGTCTAGTCTCTATATAATATATATATTATATAAATTCTCAATATACGCTACATAACTTCCTCTCACTCATCTTATAGCGCAATTATTTTATACTTCCTGCACATATTATTTCGATTTAATATTGAGCTAGTAGTTATCAATGCTTACTACTATTTAATACTCAATAATCTATATTACTATATATATTCATTTATATATCTAATTAATTTTTATATATTATATAATTATAATATATATATAATATATATATTAAATATTATATATATATACTATATATCATTAATTATTCATATATATATATATATAATATATAGTAGTATTAATAATCTATATATTATATTTAATAATAATATATATTTAAAATAAATTATTATATATAATATATATATATATATTAATTCATATGACAGTGGCTAGTATATATTTTTATCACAGGGGTGTAATACGGTTGTACGGCCCAAGGGGTAATATATATGCCTACTGGACACCATACATAAGTACACTATCATACTCCGCGTTTTATTAGGCCCTTATATACAATAAAATTTCTTTGATAAGCTCTTCAGAAAAAAAAAAGGCCAATAAATATTTCTTAAAGTATAAAAAGAACGATACGAATTATATATTAATTTAACAATATGAAGTACTACACAAGAATTACTTCCAATTATTATTTTATATAACTATATATATATTATATCTTAATATACTATTAACTTTATATAATATATTTATTAATACATAATATATTAATATTATTACTCATATATCTTTTTATTTTATATAATATATATCTATATAATATATATAATATTATCTAATATTAATATCATATATATTATATAAATATTCATAATATATATATTATTTACTTATAATATTATATAATTATATATATATTATCAGTATATATATTATAATATATATATAATATCGATCTATATAGTTAAATATATATCTATAATATTAATATATAATCTATATATATATATATATATATTATTTTTTAATTAATATATGTTAATATATTATAATACATATAATTCTTAATATATAATATTAATACTTATATAATATATATATAATTTTATAATAATATTATATATTAATATATTTATAATAATTATTTATATAATATATATATATATATATAATATAATAATATATAATTAATAATCTATTATTATAATATATTATAATATATATTTAATAATAATATCTATATATATTAATAATATATATTCACTATAATATTAATAGCCTATATTATTACCATTAAAAAAAAAATGTAAGGGCTTATTAAAAATCATTTTTTTTAAGCCACCACGGTGACCAGGAGGAACTCTAACCTTTCTTGTTTATATAATTGAGGAAAAAAAACTATCTTCGCAATTTTCGGTTGATATATTAATCGTCACTTCAGTAATCGAGCAGCACATGACATTGAAATCATCATTGCTTTGCGTCGTTTCCACGATGATTGACGTGTGAGAACGTATATGCGGGTTAACCTTTTTTTTAAAAAGTGGAGTCTTCCTCTCCATGATGCGCGAGAGTAACTAACATATATGCGCCAGTTTCACATCTCTTTATTATTACCCGTACTCATGTTATATTTGTTGCACTGTCTATTTTGATGCATATGAGTAAGTTTGTCTCAATCCGTTTTAGTGATTCAGCAATAGATTTCCTGTAATGATGTTTAACTTGTAGGAGGTACTTAGGTATTGTTTCTGATCTTCATCATTTGTTATCATTTGTTGTAATTCTTGTATTAAGTGTCAACGACGCACCTCATCTCGTATATTATATATTAGCACAACATTACTTACGCTCACGTCCTCGCCTCAATTGCAGTAATTTTTACCTATACTCTTTCTGCTTTCATCCATATTGTCTCTCTCGAGTTCATGCTCGCTATAATTCCAACTATCTTGCTTTAGTCTATATAGTTCATAGTAATATGTGTGAGCAATTGAGATAGTAATAAATTCAATGAAATTCGTTTGATTAAGTGCATTTGTTTGGCTGTAAGAAAATCCTGCAATGTTTTTGTATGTTGCGTGATACTGATAATCAGGATTATATGGAGCTTGCTCTTTTATTTCGGGCTGGAATGGAGCATCTTGATTCTTAGAGGCATGGTCCTTTCATCCTCCATCGCTGTTATTCTGCTCAGGCGATATACAATCGCTGAACCTCGTCAAAGAAAGTATCGCTACACAGAGCACCGAAGCTTTTCGTCTCGCGAGAGCATGGAAGGTGCCTATCAGCTAAACAAATCGGGATCAAATTACTTTATTAAGAGCAGACGCTTGGCATATTGATCAAGGGATCTTTTTTCTTGCTACATTTTTTGAGCCTCTGTTAGACAAATCCATTCCGAACGTGGGGATCACTGATGGCTATGGTTGGGGCCGTGAAACCACGAATCCATATATTTGTTGCTTGGATAAAACACAGGAAATAATCTACGCAAGTCCTCTTTTCTTCCCTGGAGTGCAGCTTAACTGGTTTATTTTAAACATCCATATTTTAATACGTAAATTGCCTTAGACATTCCATACGTGCATTTTGAGGGAGGCTCCTCCGGGACTTTTAAATCTGACTTCCTGATGTCCAGGAGTGTTACCAAAGGACAAATCAATGCCTCAGCTTCGAGAATTCCCCTGTAACTCTTATCATAGGGTAATGTATCCGTTAAGAAAACAAGCCGGCTGTTCTTAACTTACAACATTTGTCTCAGATTTCTGTGTTCTATCAGAGCTTCTCGTATTTTTCCTTTTATTGTTGATAAAGGGTTAGTTTGCTGGAGCTAGGTGTTGGCCTACACAAAGGATATAGTTGTCGCTATAATACAATTGTTCACTAATATCGTCCGACCCTATTTGATCTTAAGAAACTGATGTTTACTGGCTACCACCATCTCCAGTCAGAAATTACCAGGGAGCAACAAGTGTACGATGCACATAGTTCGATTCACACTATTAGTACTCGTCTACACAGTTGGATGGGATATCGCACGTGTTGCCGCACCAAGCACTAGGTTCTACATGGGGGCAATGTATTTCCCATTTCTTTGCTCTAGTAACATAAATACGTGTTCCATACCTAGGCACCCATCTTTTTATCTCTGTTGTTTGGCTGGGTGGATGTCACACAGGACACTGCACTTTGACTGCTGGTGAGAATATATGGCCCAATTGAAATACTAATTGATACTATCTTATATGACGAGGTCTTGCCTCATAGTACTTTGTTGAGCCCTCTCTTTGGTCTTCCATCGGCGTTAATGGTTCCTTTTCGTGTAGGTTCGGGTATGAGACACTGGTATCGATATCGCACGTTGATGCTCACGTTTAGTCGACAATTTCCAGAAGGACCTGTGCATGAACTTGTTCTCGTAATGTACTTCTTCGAGTTGCACGCGTTGCGCTAGTGATCTGTATTTCCTATACTAACTTGGTGTTCACCTCGCTATCGTATTGTTGTATATTGCAATTTGTTTTTTGTATAATCTCACATTGACGTTTGCTGTGTCATCGCATTTCTTACACTAGATATATTAGATATATAGTTACCATTGCAGATCGTATCTGATTTGAGAGAATCTTGCTTGTTATTTTGCTCTCACACAGTACGCAGTTTTTCACATATGTCTCTGATGACGAGCAGGTATCCGTGTTCCATACGCTGACTATGGATACCAGTCTTTGTGTCAAGCTCAGGCTCTGTCCAACATTACCTTTTGGTTAGCTCATCGACAGTAGGCTGCAAAAGCTCGAGGCATGCTTCATAGTGGCCATTACGCTGCTACGCTATGGTCTTTTGCCTCATCGCATTAGTTCATCTCATCTCCGAAAGTGGCATGGCTGATGAGGTTCACTAACACGATACTTGTCTATACTGGATGAGGAATATTGATTACTCATGACGATAGACCTGATTGTGCTCTCGCACTACCTTGACAGCGCAGCTACATCAAAGTTGCTGCTTCCCTCTTTCTCTTTCGTAAACAAGCAACTGACTCCACTCTTCTCTAGTGCAATCTGGGTCTTTCCGTATAAACCGTTTTATCCCACTCGAAACCATATTCGATTTAAATGATTTTGTTTTTTGTCCTCCCAGGCATCGCGTCTTGGGACTTTCTAGTAGGTCCGTATTATAGCGACGGATTTACAGTGGAAATATTAAACATCTTCTGCGCATCCCAAGAAGTTCGGAAATCTATAATCTCCTCGAAGGCAAGAGGCCAGGTCGGCAAGATACTTTTCAAAGAGTGGCCTTGAATGCATTTTATAAATGCGTGACGCTTTTACCTGGCTGAATAAAGGAGCGTGGGGAGATTTAATTGGCTCAAGATTGTAGATAAGTATACTCTGAGAACAAAAGAAAAGGTTAAAGTTAAAGCATACAAAGGGGTAGACGTGTTCAACAACTGCATTGTCAGAACTTAAAGAAAGCCATTGAAATTTTTCAAAAGCACGTGTCAACTAAATTTAACAAAGAATCGGTAGAAAGGAGATTTGCTGTAGAAAAGCGTTCAAGGAGAAATCGAGAGCATCGGCAAACAGATTGACAGTCAGAAAGAAAGGGAGGCCGAGACAGGAGAAAGACGGATAATCAGTACAGTTGAGATACAAATAAATACTGCAATAATAAATATAGTCGTAGTGACATCAAACGACTCTAGGTCGAATCGAACTTCTTGGCCTGTGGGCAACGGATGGCAATTTCGGAGTCTTTTTAAGCATAGGGTAAAAAAATAGGAAATATCCAAAGAGCCATTTTCAGAACATTTCAAAAACTAGTTCTTAGAAATGCCATGTATGCAAGTTCCACAGTCCAAAACTGCCCTAATTCAGATCATTTGCGCATCTCATCTCAACTTAAAATTGTCCAAAACATAAATATTTACAAAGAGTAAAATTTTTTACTGCCTCCGGCCGATGAGACGAGCGATGTGTCCCAGGAAAGGAACAATTTTTCTTGTGTGTTGAGACGTTACGTTGATTTAATTTCAGATAAGCTAATAAGGTCAAAAGAGTTTTATGTGTTTCGTCTCAGTAAATGATTATGACGGAAATAAGTTTTTGCATAATTAACATAAGAAAAAGTAACTGAACTTGTGGCTATGAATCAATCTAAGAGGAAGGGGTATGTACGGTGCATGGACAGCAATGAGTGGCTGAGTTCAGAGGTGTATCAGGAGTATAGAAAAATGTCCCAAAGCTATTTATAATCACTGCTTTTTGTACGCATTGCTTAAATTTAATGCCTCACAGACGCCTCTAAAGTTCAGAAATATTCGAAGTGCAATTGAATAATATCAAGTAATGTTTGTATCATTATTGGAAATGTTAAGAGGACAAAAGTTCTTTGAGAAAAAATAGAAGAACTTATTCTAAGAGTAGCCAAGAAGGATTAACAAAAAGTTTGTGACAATCGCTGGTGGCCAAACGGCATATTGGGATTTTATTATTGTAAAAGAGATGATAAACCCGATAATAGCAGCTTTAGAACAAATGACCTGTGAAGTTGGGATTCAGGTCAAAAAAGCTACCTTAATTCTAAACCATGTTTATAGTGCATCTTTTCTGATTTCCTTAATTTTGTTTTAACGACTTTAAGACTTTAACATACAACTCTTTCAAACAATTGCAGAATCCGGTTAATTGAATTTGGGTGAGTGCATTATATGAAGCTGACATCTAGTTAAAACTAAACTTGAAAGCATAGAAAATTGCAACATTAGAATTCACATGATTTTTGAAGAGTGAGTTTGAATCTGAGTCTGAATCTGAGCTTGGGTATTGAAATTGTTGGTGCCAGAATTTAAGGGTCACTAAAAATCAGACCCAACTTCCAACTTCCGACCCACAGACTTATTATCGCATTATACCATATTTTATACCATTTTTGAAATGAATTTAATATGCATCCATTAGGATAGAGGTTTTAAATCATAAGAAATTATATCTTCCTTGCAATTCTGTCGTAAATTCCGGAAACGGTTGTTATAATGTGGCATAATGAGAAGTGAAAGAAGTTGGTATACGTACATTAACTCACGGAAGCTCGAAGTCCCAAATTGAAAGTTCTAGTAAGAGAGAATGGGATTTATGGAGTTGAAATGGCCTTACACGAGCACAAGGAATCGTTGCCAAAAACACGCAATAGAAGGACTTGGTTTCTTGTTCGCCCAGTCACATTTCCAAATATTTACATCTTGTTTGCACAATTTAGCTTTTAACCCGTCTCTACATCGCTTTATTCAGTAGATAAGACAGCCTTTCAACATTCCATAGAGACTCGCTGATAATCCACCTAACTTGAGGAAATCTATTGGGGAGATGAAAGCTTAACTGGATACCCTACTCTTATATATGGTGTCGAAATATTGTACCATTAAAAGTGGGATATAGGAATGTTATCTTCTAGAATTTGTCTGCAACTTCATGAGCCGGAAGATCTAAATGTTTTATACAATTTA
The DNA here is from genome assembly GCA_015478945.1 of Trachelipus rathkii. Lineage (NCBI taxonomy): Eukaryota > Metazoa > Arthropoda > Malacostraca > Isopoda > Trachelipodidae > Trachelipus > Trachelipus rathkii. Next base: position 18,398 of record JABUQX010121903.1, on the reverse strand, counting down.
TATTTATTTAAATTATTTAGTATTATATATTTAATTATTCCTATTTTTCTTGAAACTTGAATTATTTGGTCCTTCACCTTATATAATTATTTATTTATTTGCTGATTTGATTACAAAAGTAAATATTGAGTCATATATATATTATATATTATAATATTATATATAACTATAGTATATATAATATAGTATATAGTATACTATATACTAGCTCAACGTAATATATTATTAGCTTTTGGATAAAAGACCTTATCGATCTATAATCAGTATATACTTCTAGTACTTATCGCCTATCAGTTATATATCATACTAGGTCAGGAATTATAAATATATAATATATAAATTGTAATTTTATTATTATCTTTTATTAATTATATAAACTCTTATAAATTTTATATAAATTCTTATATAAATAATTTCAATAATTATAAATACTCTATTCATAAATATAAATATATCTATTATTAAATCTTTATATCTTATTTATTTAATATATCCTCGCAAAGTAAATATATCTTCTCTATAATATACTATATATATCTAATATATATATAATATAAATCTATATATATATATATAATATTATATATATATATATATTATATTATATAATACTATATAATTGTGTGTATATTATATACATATATATATATTATATTATATTATATATATATATATATAATTATAGATGAATATGGTATTAATATTTATATTTTTGAATATGTATAGTTTATTTATATATATATATATATAATTATATATTATTAATATGATAATACAAAAAACAAAAATATTGTCTATCAGTTCCCCCTCACTGAAAAAATTCATAAATGCTAAACCGTACTAATTATATTAATATAGACGGTCTATATATATATATATATTATATATATTATATATATTTAATATATATTTATATATATACTATTTATATATATATATATATATATATATATATATTAATTATTATTAAATATTATATATATAATATTATAATATATTAATATATAGCGGCCCTTTTATATACTTCATCTTAATAATACCATTTCACTTATCATATATATCCAGCACGTGCATAGGCCCCTAAAACACTTTACCTACAAGCTATGTAAATTAATCTATATATTAATCTATTCAAAAACTTATAATTAATATATATTCTTATTAATATATCTTATATATATGATCTGATATATATATGAGCGAAGATATATGAGTTCAATAAAAGAAATCAAGTACGGTATATATATTACTATATATAGTATTTATAATATAGGGATCTATTATGTCTCTTTTTTACCGCTTTGTTAATTGAGGCTGTCGTATATGCCTGCCGCCCTGTGGCACACGGCGGCTCTGGACTCTTTAACTTCACAAACCTGAATGTTTTTGTATACTCTCAACTGTTTCAGTTAATTAATGCATGTTTAATGCAAATTTCAAACATTTGTTGCTTTCCTTTTCTTAGAGTTTCGAAAGTGGATCATACCAACGATGGGCATGTGCAATCCCTCCAAGTAAACGAAATATTGCCCTTAAAACCATCACACATTCAAGGCAAGCCGACACTAGCTAGCCAAGCGAGCTCTTGATTCTCTAAAATAAGAAACCTCTTAGGCTGTTGTGCCTGAGGGGAAAATGAGTGGAAAGTGAGTGAAAACCCAAGTACGTACGTCAAGTGGATGTGTTATAGGTAGCAGCACCTATATAAACGGGGACCTGCTCAAATGGTCGACAGAAAAGGGTAGACAGTCTAATGATGATTGTCAATAGAATATTTCTAAGCCCGCCAATTATGAGCAGTAGATATTAACAAAATATTGAATAAAGTCATTAAAATATACTAAAAGTTGTAAATAGATAAATTACAAAACAGAAATTGATAGAAATATCTTTACAATTTAAAATGCACTTTGACTTAGAAATAAGAAGAAAGATAGTTAAAAAAATAAGGGCTTAAATAAAAAGAGAAAAAATAATTAGTAAACACTTAAATATTTTCGAAACCCAATTGAGTGAAACTGAATCTTAAGACCCATAGAACTCACTTATACAATTTTATTACATCAACACCCATAAAACTCCTTCATATTGAATAAATCATTAAAATATACCTAAACAGTTGTTAAATAGAAAATTTACAATAATTATAATATATAGCTATATATTTCAATCTCTATATAATCTAATTATATTACTAATCCTAGTTATTGTGATTTCCATATTATATATACTATAATATAATCATTTTATATAATTATTATTATATAATATATAAGTATCAATATGACCATATATATATCAGTTAAAACACTATCAGCTAGTATTTCATATTTACATAAATAATTAATAAAATTTGATAAATGTTACGATTTCGTTCTATATAGATTATATGTTAACTACGTGACAACTATCCGTAAGCCAGTCACATAATATTAGAGTCCCTATCTGTATAAATAATATATATATATATGAGATTTATAAATTATAATAAAAGAAATAAATAAAAGAGATAATTACCAAAAATATCAAAAATAGTTATAGTACGTAGCTAAGATTAAAACATGACTATTATAAGTGCTTTATAAAATATAGTAAATCCCCCAAGAAATAAAGAGATAGTATACAACACATTTCAGACGCATACTCGACGCGACTCACAGAGAGAGTGACTCAAGATGTGACCAAAGAATGTATAAGCAAGATAACTACCAACAAACTAATACACGCTACATGACAATCTCGTCCACCTCTATTCTCTTCATACTTATATACACTACATGAAGACGGCAGTCGAGAGAAAAATAGAATTATATCCTGTCAGGGCTATATAGAGATTTTAAAAATAACCCAATACTTTTACTTTCTGATTATTTATGATGAGAAATGTCAAGATAATCGAACATTCTATATTTTGTATGTGTTACGGAGCGATTAGGATATCCATTCTGCTTTACGTTCTGTCTCGGAGAGAACGCACAAGAAGACCAAACTTATTTAACTTCTGTAGAAACTTATTTTATTCATCCACAAAAAAAATGTTAATGACCAGACAAATCAAGGCTTAACACAACAAACAAATTTACACATCCAAAGAATATAATACATTACCATAATAGAACATAATATATTATAGCGTATATATATATTATATAGATAGATATAATGATATATAATAATATAGAATATTTATATATAAAGATAATATATATTATTATATATAGAAATATGATATATATATATAAATAAAAGTATATATATATAAGATAATATAATAATAGAGAGAGTAAGATAATATACTATATATATAAATAAAAAAAGAAACACCGAGAGATAGAAATAAATAATAATATAGATAATAATATATAATAAAATTACATGAAAAAAATAGATAATAATAATATAATATTAATAATTATTATAATTACAAAATTAAGTATGATTAAATTAAAATATTATATAAGATTTAAAAAACAAAATAAAAACAAGATGGCAAAGAGTTCCTGTAATAGGACATAAAAAAAAAGAAAGATAGAAATATAACATACTTTAAGAAAAGAGTCAGTTACTATAACTGGATAAATAAAACGTAGCACCATAAAAAAACCCAGTTATAAAATCCACTTTACAGAATTATTCAACTTCTTATTATAAGATCTACGAGCAGCTGTAGAAATCCCAATAGAAATCCTCAGTATAGGCCGTACTAAATAAATAAATGCTGAAACATCTGATTTTGCGCAAGTAGTAAGAATTATAATACAAGTGTTATACAATAAAAACAAAAATTGCTATAAAGAAAGAAAGAAAATATAGATACATAGAATAAATAGTATATAATAATATAAATAATATAATATAAAGATAATAGAAAAATAGAGATATAAAATTAATAGAATATTATATATAATAATATACAAATATAAATAAGATAGAATGCTCCAAAGAGAAGATATAGTAATATATAAATGAATTAATAAGTTATATTAAGATTTAATTAATATATAATAACATTGAATAAAATTTAAAACTTATCTTAAGAAAAATTACGAATAAAATATATTATTATAAATAAGAAAAAGAATTATTTCTAGAACAATATTACTAGAAGACGGTAAGACGTTTTGAAGCAGTATTTTAGAAATTAATTTTTGATGACGTTATGTGAATGCATATAAATAGTAGAAGAATGCGCGCACCATATACAACGTTTGAAGTTATATTACGAAGTAATAAAAAGCCTATAAAATAAAATTAAACAAAGAAAAATAATGATAAAAAATAAACGTAAAAATTCAGATATATAAAGAGTATTTAAGAGAAATACCTTTATTTACACAGAATCAAAAAAGAAATGGGACTATCCTACTTATCAAATTGTTTTACACATCAAAAATATCGTATGATCCTTTGATTACTATAAATCCTCACTTTCTGCGATAGAAGTTGAACCGTCATTACCAAGAAGAAAAAGAGACAAAAATGGCCTCCAATAATTGATGAATGACAAAAGATAGAATAAAAGGTTCACTTTGATAAGTAATAATGAATATATCTTTTCAAATTACGTTCGCTAATATAATAATATTCATAGTAATATGATGAGATATTTTCATATGAGTTTCTCACATAAGGTTAGGCAAATTGCTGCACAAGTTCTGACCAGATCTTTTATTACTTTATACAAAGATATAAATAAATATTTCAAATATCTAAATATTCCACTATCAGAGAATAAAGAATGACAAAAAGAAAACCCAAAGATATCAGATTCCATAGAATCAAAGAAAATGAAGACTCCATTTCTTGACCTATAAATAATCCCAGATTTGTAGGCATGGTTACACATAATATATACTTTGTATCTACGTGTGGATAAGCCTAAAAATCGTATGTGCTATCAATTGATTTAACGCCTTTTATAACCCAGTGAGCAGTCAAATAAATAATTGGTCTCCGTCATTTTGAGTTAATATTTCAGATAAGGTGAGAAGCGAAGCAAGAGTGATGAAGAGAATTAATATAGGAACAATAAACAGATGTAATCAGCATATAGAGAACAAATAGAAATGAACTTCCAGGATATCAATAACTACTGTATCTACGCCCTACACTTTTCTAAAACTGTTTACTGTGGGCTAAATTAGATATCTCAAATAACCAAAAAAATATTTTCTATGTAACACCCTTTACTTACCTATCCAAAAAATAGAAGTATTTACTAAATACACCTAAGTATGATTTTATAAATTACTATCAATTATCGCAGTCTTCACCTCTTAATGTAAGTAAATTTAAATTACTGTATAGCACAGTATTTGTGATTCGTAATATATTCAAAGTATAAATTTAATTCCTAAAGTAACCTATAAAAATAATCTTCTAGAGACCAAACTTGATCATCTTTTTAATAATACTGTAAGTACACACATTTCTATGAATTAAAAGTTTCAATCTTCAAAATATCATAAGATAGAACGAAGAAATACGAATTGAAGCCGTGAAGCTATCAGAGGAGATCAAAAATAGATAGAAAAGTAGTAAATATTCTCATCAATCGCGAAAGAGAATAACAGAATTATCTATTATACATAAAATTGTTACCTGGAGATGGTCAGAGAATTATTACCCGTATTTGAGTGTCCGTTCCTTTGACCGAAACAAGATCAAGACAAAAATATTATTTCAATTTTTATACTCAAAAGTAAAACATACAAGTCGCCACCTTTCATTCAGCGTGGGAAGGAGCGACGGCCGCATCGCAAAAGAGACAAATGTATTATAATCGTCAAATCAATTCGCAGGAGTAGTATCGCAGGGATATACTGTGGAAACTATACGCCAGATTCAAATGGCCCTTAACAAACTCTATTAGCACACGGCAAGTCGAAGACACCAATCTAACGTGTTTCAATGAGAATATAAAAAGGATCGAATTCAACAAAAAACAGAAGCTATTGCTTCGCGATAATATCTCTCAAGAAAATATTAAGACTCACAAGATACACATTCACTTGTAAAACTTTTTTTAAGAGCGAGTGTGTTGTAAAAGAAATATATCACAGGTTTTTTATCTACCAAACCACCAACGCACATCACCACTACACACTACTCCATCACAAACTTTTAAGATAAAGATTAACAGCCTACAAGTATAAATAGCACTGCGCACCTCAGCCAGCAGTAAAGCGAATCTTACTGAACTCACCGATTCTCTCTACACTCAAATTTTAGCAGATACGTACCTATCGATTTACACTTTGGAACTACATTATAGTATTGAACAAAGATGAGAAATAATATAACTTGCATATGTATTACATTAGAACATATTTGTTATTTTAAATTCTGATACACATCATGACCGATATTACGTAATGAGAAATAATGAGAAGACAATATACAACCTCACTATACGCCCATGAAAAGGCATAAAATACCGTAGCGCTAGGTACCATACACTGCATGTGACAATAAGCGCCTATCCAATAACTCAACTGTCACCCGCAGCTACCGCTAAATATATATAGAGGCATATCAATCGGTCAGCAAGTATATCCTATTCACCTGAGCATAGCCCCAGGTAGTGAGTAGCCTTTACCCAGATAAGAATATAAATTAATATAGTAATCATAATATATATATATATATTATATATGAATAAAGATATAATAGAGAGTTAATAGAATTAATTATATATATATAAAATAATTGACAAAATACATAGAAATAGATAAATATATTATAATAAATATATAGTAATATTATATAAGACAAGGAGATAAGTAATACTATATTAAGAGAGAAATATAAAAAAATACAAAGTATAGATATAGATAGTATATATAGGATATAGATATAGAGATGTTTGATCATAGAGAAAATATATAAGAGGTATATATAGATATAAGATAGAGTATATATTAATATAAAATAAAGATAATAAAGAGAAGATAGATTAAATATAGATATTAATAATATAATTGAAAGGAATATGAAGAGAAATGAATTTATTAATAGAATAGATATAAGTAATAAAGATATTATAAAGTAATTACATAGATTAAAGAATAAAAAAAGAGGCTACTTTTTTCACTTGATTTAATAAGTAAAATAGGTAAGAAGAATTAAAAAAGTAAATATATAGTATATATATGTATTATAGAAATATATATATATAGATTATATAATAATGATATTTAAGAATATATAATATAAGAGAGATATATATATAAAAGATAATATATAGAATAGATAGATAAGACTATATATATATATATTAATATTTAATATAGATATATAATTAGAATAGATAAATAGATAATATAATAATGAATATAAAATATATATGGTATATAGAGATATACGACGGAGTCTATACGAGAATAGTATAAGATATAGAAAGATATTATATAATTAAGTAAATATTAGTAAGTATATATAATTATATTAGATATAATAGAATAATATATATAAGATAATAGAGGGAGGAGAATATAAGGATATATATAATATATAAGTAATATTAATTATATATAAAGATAGTAAAATATATATATAGTATATATTATACTTTTTTAACTTTTATAAAAGAATAAGTATGACATTACAGATAAATTCAAAAGTTAAAAATAAGTAACAAGCAAATGATAAACATAATGAAGATATATTTCATAACATTTTTACTTTCAGCGTTCAAGCTTGATTCAGGTCTTAACTCTTCGTTGGAGGGTTTCACCATAGATGAAGGAAAATTGAAAAGAATTAGATAATGGGAGATAATTGGTTGAATTTTTCCGAAGTAGAGGGATACTATCAGTATGGGAGAAATATTTCTGGGCTCATACTTCCGAAACAATGTTCTCGTCTGCAGCAATGGTGGATCTAGGTATTATTAAGCATTGCAAAGATAAATCAAATAAGATAAGCCTCCGAGAATTCTAGATAACCTTCCTCACTTCAAGCTGCATGTGAAAGAGAAATAGTTCATACAGCCATGCAAAATATCCCTTCAAAAAAAGAACAGACTTCTCAAATATAATAGAACATGACAGAAAAACTATATAGTCAATTCGAATAACTTGAATATGGACAGAGATCGGGGCAGACCAAGCCTTCCGAGTACCTTTTTCAAATTAATGTAAAAGTTTGATAGTATGAAACGTATCAATCAAATTCTCATCACCACTGAAAGCACATACGATAGATAATAAATTAGAACTAATCAGCCAGAGTTCCAAGTCAGCTTGCTCAGTTTCTCATGTAGAGAGACATTGAAAGGTCGGATAAAACCAAAATCTAAAAGACACCTCAGTCCATAGCTTTGAGGTCAGAGTCTGACTCCCCTCCTTTCTCTTCCAGCAAAATTATAGCTATGAGGATAGAGAGAAGAATCGAATTTATTCACTACGAAGGTCCCACTGATCGTGGAATAAGCATGGTCGTGAGATGGCATTTCAGAAGAGCCCAGAAAGAAGTAGAGAACTATGTATAGAACTAAGCTGTACCGTTAAACTTTAGAAAAGTTTTAATGAATTTATAGATGTAGGCGCCACTGAGTGTATCAAAACTTAGGTTACTAACTTTTGCGTACTTTAATGAATTATTAATTCTATTTGGATGTATTCCATGTCCACAGATTTATTTGTCACACATCATATGACTCATTTATCTCACTTATGATTCATAATTTCATATATTCAAATCCGTAACTATTCTATCGTGCAGTTTTCACGCTATCAAAGGTAGAGCACAGTTAATGAGAGTTGAATAAACTGCCATATATTTTTTTTATTTTATTACTAATGTTTTATTTCTAATAGTGCATTATTGTTATACGAGAAGTATTAATAGTCCACCATACCAGTAAAAAGATTGTGCAAGGCTAAGTATAATTCTTAGAACTGATAGGGTAATAAGTTGTATACGCAATGTAAAAAAAAAAAAAGACCACTCTAAAGTTTTAACGGAAAAGCCAATAGCACCTATAAATATAAAAATGAGAACGAGGAGAAGAGGTCACTAAAAATGTAATAGAAAATAGAATTGTGAAATTAATAACACTCATGACGGCATTTAAACTCAGGCTTCAACGGTTGTTTGTTAGCTTCAGTTTGGTACACCTCGTCGTACGATAACAGCATCTGCACTCAATTACAGACAGAACAATATGGTTTCAAGAAGACTGGATAGATGGTGTATGATTATAAGTGCCAGGAGATGGAGTGTGAAGGAGCACACCTCCAAAGAGCCTGGGCCGTGTGGAAGCCATTATACTAGTTAATTATGCATTAATTCATTAGTATGCTACTCTTTAATCTTGTGAAGCAACCGCGAGACTGTGGCCCGGAAGAGCTGTACTAGAGTTACTAGATTTTGTGAAGCTACAATACGGAAGAGTAGATAAAGTAATGGGGGATGGGGGGTTAAAAGATAGAAGTGAGGGAAGGAGAGACTAAGGGGGACGGAAACTAAAAGGAAAAAAAGGGCGGAAGAAATGGAGAAGAGAATGATGTTAGGCAGTCTTAAATAAATTGTTTCGTTCCCAGGCCGCGAAACCGAATAGCTCAGGACACAAAAAAATTCCGGCCCGACCGCAAATTATCTAATGAACTTTCCTGTTAACTATAAAGAAATGTAAAAAATAATACATATAATGTAACTTTTCATTATATAAAAATCTATATATATATATAAATAAGAATAAGATAATAAAAGTAAATAATATAGATTAATAAGGACTTACATTTATAATACACACTAAATTTGCTTGCATACATATTCGACACTATAAACACATAAACATATATATACATTAAAACATAAATATAATATAGATATTATATAGATGGGATTAAAAAAAAAAAGACCGTTCGTTTTTTAAATAAAAAGAAAACACGTATTTTATTTAAAAAAAGATCCAAAAGGCCAAAATTATTTTTTTATTTTTTATTTTTTTAGAAATAATGATTTATATTTTCATGAATTATACATGCATTTACTTTTTAGGGTATTTAGCATTAAAAAATTAACAGTAAATACGAAATATATATAAAAGAAGGATTAATACAAATATGAATAAAGAAGAAGTTATAGTACTTAATAAAAGCGGTACTATCGATAAAAATTATAGGGCATATAATTATTACCTTTCACATGATCTGATTATTATTATAGTATTATTATTATTAAATTCAATGTTTATTTCTATGGCTTTTAGTATAAATAGATATATAATAGTATAGAATATAATATATATAAAATATAGTATATAGAAATATATAATGAGATTAATATATAATAGGATAATATTATAAATAATAAAAGATAAATATATAATAGAGATATATAATATAAGATATATATAGGTATAAGGAATATAGATAGAAATTTATATATATTCTTCCATCGTACACTATTTTTCCCCATAGAAACTAGAGTGGTAAGGTGGAAACGTTAAACAAGCATCAGAAAGAAAAAAGCAAAGAAGAGATGGAAAAATATGATGAAGACATAAATAAAGTCGAAAAGAAGAGCCCAGCCTTACCACCCCATCCCTACTGTTTCCATTAAATTATATGAAGGACTGAAGAACGTCGGCAGTGACAGAATAATGCAAGGCCCTATAGCTTCACGGGACTAGCGACGACCCTAACAACTATTAGAAGTAAAATCCGTCAGTGTAGTGTTGACATCCCTGTGAAGCACAAAGGTAGGGCCACAACCATACCTCCCTCACAAAACGCCTCATAGCTACGTAAGAGAATATTAATGCAAGAAAGAAATATGATAGACTTTATAAAATACGGAATTATAAAATGTTTGTACATTCAGAGAACAATTCGTTAGAGAGATATTTACATACTCAATCCACTTTTATCTTCGATCTACCAGCCAGGAGTCGGTTTCAACACACTAATCATCTTAATTATGTCTGGCCTATTACCTAAGCTCTGATGAGTTTCATGTGGGAATTTATGCTTTTACCAGACAATACATTATAAACAACTACTATTCATTTATTACCCTCCACCGTATACACCCGTTGCTTCACCCACACACTGCGTCGATTACGTCCAAATATCCGTTTCATTCTCAATAAAATTTATCAATTCTTACATCAGCAAAACTGATTGCATAGAACATAAAAGAAATATCCAGTCTGAAAACAACAAAATATAGAACATTATAAGAATCAAAAGTAAACATTGGTATACCCAGAACCATTAGATTACCACGTACCCCGACCGTTTGCATACACCCCCATATAACACAAAGAGTTAGAACAAAGGGAAATAACACACAGTCATGTAAAATGACCTACGCAACAATAACACCTTAGATCCGTTTGACATTCGACGCAAACATTAGAATTCACCAGCCACCTTACCTTGCGCATTCACAACTTCTCACTTCCACTCAATACTCAAGCGTACCATGGCAATCCATATCCCCTTCTCATCCACAGAATATCCACCCTAAATAATCTCCCACCCAAACTCAGCACCACGAATCTGTTGCGATACTGCTCACCATTCTAGCCAATAACTTGCACCACGCGCCCCCGCTCGTACCCTCACTCACTAGCGAAAACAGCCCCCAATAAACCTACCCCTTGGTCGACTAATGCTTCACGTATTCAAGCCCTACCTCCTTATTTGACACCACCCTCCAAGAAGAAATCTCGTACACAAATTCCTCTCAAACTCGATCAGAATTCGCCATCACAACCCAAGATAAAAAAAGAAGTCATCCGCAAGATTATATAGAAATAGTTAGAGCACCCTCCAACTCATCTCCATCATTACTATAACACCATTTCCAGTCACGCCCACCTTCAATTCTTTCATAACCCCATCAATATACATAAATTGAATAACCAAAAGAGACAACACTCATAACACATCCCTGCCTCACCCGCTATTAATACAGAAAACAATCACTTTAACACCTTTATTTTTTAACACTAACGCCTCCATATCAGTCATAAGCATAACTTGTGAATTCTCATCAGGAAGCTAGAAGAGAAATCAACCAGAACACAAAGATATATATCAACGTAAACACCTGCCAATTAGGATACCCTTCCCTATTTGATAAACAATACTATCAAATACACCCTGTTGCGAATACCACAGATAGACTAATACAATTTATGTACTTCCTCTTCTCATTTGTCATCTATACATTTGCTTCAAATGTAAAGATATTGTTCACATATAATACTCTACTACTCCTAAACGCACCTTGTTCTTCACCATTAATTCCTTCAGTCACTTATCAGTCACTAACGGCGCACTCTTTCGACCCAAAACACCAGCATTATATATAATCTTCCCTACAACACTCAATTAAACTAAATACCAGAAGATATAATTCTCTACAGTTATCCTTATCTCCCTTACCACTTATATAAAGGTACGATATATAACCTTATTCTCTACCTATCCCTTGAAACTAATACTACACTCCATAAACTACTTATAGAAGAAAAGGATCAGAATAATATATCGACCACTTCAATAACCAAACTCACAGTCAACAAAAGCCATACTTCGTCTCTATTGCCGCTTCGTGTTAGTCGATCCAATTCCCGACCGAGTAATTTCATTCGGAGAAAATATCTCTGCGACAGATTTATCCTAATTCTCCTACACAAACTATTACTCACTTCTACCCATATTCCTCTCGTAGTGCTATAATAACCTCAACTCACAACCAAACCTAAAATCAATAGACCCTATTCCTTCATCCAGAATGAATATCAATCGACAGTACCCCACACAGTCATTACTCAACTCATTACCCTACTGGCCCCATCATCACTTATACAGCACTCGTAAACTCAAAAGTCTGTCTTCACACTTCCAACCACTCATCTATCCACCTTATCTCATCACGTTAACAAATATAAACACCATCACAATATCATTAAATTATAATTATTACATAATAATTACATATAATTCTAAACCTTATCGCTCTCGCTCTCCAGATAGTAAATCTTAACCATATCAATTAATACAACCCTAGAAAATGTCCCCATTTCAATTCCTTACCTCCAAAAACTGTTCAACTACTACTTTCTATTTTCATCTTACGTATGCAATATTTTTAGCATGTCCTCTTCACATCCCTTAAATATAATTCCAAGCTCTATTCTTTGAAAAAACTTCATCATTTGCTTTTAGACACTCGAAACATAAGCTCTCAACTTAATTTCACATTTAATACCCTTGCTAAACCCAGCTCTCTCCCACACAACCCAATTTACAATGCTTACCACTCACTCCCATGATTTTTATTTCAATTACTTACTCGACCTAAAGCTTCTAGCCCTACACACCAATCGATAACTCTTATCCATTCGCAAACCTGCTAACACATGACTTCATCCTTCAATTTGCTATCCAACACTCTTATGTCACTAATTCAACTTGTCTCCACCATCACCGTTAACATTATCCACTTGCGAGCATCACTACAACAACATTCAATACACTCTCCTAACAACTAAGTCTCACTCAACACTTACTCAACTCCAGCTATAATTTATAGCCAACCCAAAACTTCTTCCATAGACACACTGAATAAACCCGAACTCATTCATCCAACCTCCCCATAGCCTCCCTACCTCAACATAAATTTTACACAGAGCTATAACAGTGCACACACACATACGATGATCCATAATCCCATTCCATCAGCACCGCTCATCCACACTACATTGATAAATCACACCATACTAAAGATCAAAGACGACGATTCTCATATTCTATCAACCCAACCGACAAAACACTCAATCAATCACTCTCTCTCAACGTATAATGGATTACCACGCATCTCTGAACCAGCTCACAACCTCCGCCTAAGAGAGCGAACCAGGGGTAAAAACTCTCACTAATGATCACACTCTTCAACCTAAAAAAAAACCTGTCAAAAACCAAATCTACACACAAAACGCCATGGCAAACACAACAAAAACTAAACGGCCCGACCAGCCCCAAGGAGAAAAAACCAGAAAGAACGAACAAAACGAACCACCGGTCAGGAAAATCAGATAAAACACAAAAAGATGACGGGTCTGACTTTAAAGAAAAGGTTCGCTTACATACGTAAACACAATTAACTCTATCACCCTCACAGAAATCAATCACCTTCCTGCAATTCTTAATTCTCATCTTCTCCTGACACCCCAAAGCACACCATGATATAGATCACCGTCACTTTTCTTCTCTAGAATCTAGTCACTCACTATATATTATATAATATAGGTATACTATATATAAATATAAAAGCAGAAACAAATTACCCGTAAGACCCAAAAAAATAAATTAACACTATACTTTGACAAGTACGTTCAATGTACGACCGAGCGCGCCAGTCGGATCAACTGGCAATTATAAGCAATGTACATACAAAAAATCACGTTATATTAGAAGAAATAATGAAATACAGAAAATATATTAGTATATTATAAAACTGATATATATAAAAAAGTCCATATTAATAACTCACCAAAAGATATAAATTAAAGCGCCTAGAAAAAAGGATAATTATGTGTCACAACATAGAAATGTAATAAGAACCGCATACAACCTACAGAGATACACCACAAAGAAAGGTAAATTATTACAAAAAAACCAAAAACATCTTTCTCCTCTCGTAAACAAAGAGAACACAACCTGTTCAGTCTTAATTTTATCCCCAAAACAAAAACACATATAATAAGAACACAGAAAAACCATCATTCCTTCACAAAAACAGACGCCAATAAATAACAAATTCCTATTATAAGAAAAAAAATAATTATATATAACATATATACCAATTGGATTTAGGAAGCTAAATAACACTAAAAAAATAAATCATAGTACTAGGAATATAATACACCGGATAAAAAATACTGACATTACCTAATACACAAATAACCGAACTCACAAAAGTACTCAAATATACTCAGTTAATACAGACGATATATAGTGACCACATAGAAACCCATTATATACGAGCACAACTATTTAAATACAGCTATTATATGATCCAATATAATAACATAAATTAGACTACCAATATATAAAGTGAATATCTAATGTACCAGAGTTAATGATCTCACAGAAATCTCTTGTAATAAAGCCCACTAATAAAAACCTCAACCCACATTAACCTAAAGATCTGTACAAGACTCGCTGACTGCATTCGCTAAAATAGTTTTTTTATCCCTAAAGTCATCCCTATACAAATAATCCTCATAGAATAGAGATAATCTAAATCTCTAAATAAAGCACAAAAAAATAAATACATGAGGCGTACAGATTCACCGAAAAAAAACTAGTTATAATAACAACTGCCAACCTTCATAATAACACACCTATAGCGAAAATATCAAGAAGAAAATTTTGACAGTTAACACAAGATTTGGCTAAGTAAGATACGAACCATAAGCATCAATACGTAGTTTCATAGCTTGCCCGCACATAGCCGAAAGATTGAAAGATCCAGAAGCTCAAGATAATCATCACGTGGCTGTAGAGACCAAACTTCTCCGCAAACCAAACACCAAACCTCTTAAAACTCGATAAATCAATGACCCAAACTACAATGTCTACATTCATTGGAAAACATAAAAACAAATTTTATTATCAATGATTATATACAAGCCGACTCACACTCACTGAAGAGGCACCCGAGGAACATCGCAGCATAGAAGCCTTATTGCCCATCTTCAACAAAATATCATTAAATTCATCAAGTAGGAAACATCCTATCCTCTCTATTCTAGAATGAGAGTGTTACCAACATTAGAAATTACACACTAAACAAATCTGACTATCAGCAGTATCGAGAAGTTATCTAAAGCAGGCTGATCAGATGAAGAACAGCACCTTATAATAACAAGATTACTAACAACAAAAGTCGAGCATAGACTGAAATGATTATCAAAATAACGACAAGACAGTTTTTCCTTTTTACTACTCCCTGGCGACGATGCACAGTTTGAAGAAAAGTCTCGAACAATACACTTTAGCCTCATACGACACCGACGTTCATCAATGGTATATTAACAGTATATATATAAATATACCTAATACCTTAATAATTACTACATATATACTAATAAACACTAGTATATAGAACTACCCAAATATCTCACCTACCTAGTATACTATATCTAGTATACGTGATAAACAAATCGACCTAGAGGAAGCAGTCATGATAACACTAACACATCAATTTCATCGATGTTAAATCTGAACATTAAAGTGCGAATGAGACTATCTTAATTACATACCAGATGACAACTTTGAAGTAGTATTTGAGCGATAGTAACTTTATTTTTAAATAATAACTTAGTATGTAAAGAAATCACACGTGTATCAAGACAATCTACAACACAATCACAATGACTAACCATTAATAATTCGTAAAGAAATAGAACTAAGGTTATTTAAACCCAGAGAAATACACCTAACTACCGAAGCAAAAGTTTTTTAAGATTATTCTACACAGAGCTTCAGATACCTTATAGATAATTCTCACAAAGATCACCCCGGCAGGAATTCTAAAAAAAGTTCCCACAGGGCCTGAACCCGGAAGCTCGATACCACACGACACTTAAAAGAAACTGCTACACAAGAGTCTCAAGCCACACTCACGGAATTCCCCGTACACCACGCGTCGCACCTACAAGTCTTACAATAGTTATTTGATATAACTAGCAAATGAACATTATTGAGCAAAATAATCACAAAACTAATTTTCACACACAAATCCTTTAGAACAAAGCATGAGAACCCCAAAATAGCGATCAAGCTCAACTACATTATCCATCTGTACTAATCGAGATACCCAACTATATATCATGATAAACACACACTCAAAAACGAAAGAGTAAATGATACTACTGTCGCATAAAGCAATAACAATAGTACTATATAAAGATAGACCGCACTGACGAAATAAAATACTTGCTTTATATAAAGTACGGCCTTACTGATAATCATTACTCGTCATCGTAGAACAAGTGTACAACAGCGTAGATACTACAAGTAACATTATATAATAGTATAGGCTACCCAACAACCCAAACCTATAGCTTATAATGAACTTGCAAATATAAAATGATTTATATCCGTGTATTATAAAATAGAACGCACACCGAAGAAACCTTGTCTTATAGATAAGAGTACAGATTCCAAGCCATAATTCTACTACTACTTTTATTTCATTTTCAGATTTGATATTAACATTAGAGATTAAGCAATATTTCAATGGAAAAACATATAAACACAAACTCTACAGGCAAACAACGAAGAAGTTAAATCCTGGAAGAGCATAATTCAGTATTACCAAGTAATGTAGAATGCCTAAAATAAAAAAATACACAACGACTTACTGAAAAATAAATACATTATTTAAACCATGATTCCCACTCATACAAAGATACATATCGAAGCCAAAATTTATACAAGGTTATCGAACCATTAGCATCGAAATTTAGCGATCCATGCAAAGTAAAGACGAGATCGGACAGTTAAAGCCAATCCACTCGGCACGCTGTTAAAACTTGAAATGTTGCTATCGGACAACTCCCAATATACGAAAATCAATTTAGAATTATGAGCATGAACTTACTTGGACACTTGACTGTATTAAACAAACCGTTATATAACATATAAAATACATAAAAACATATTATTCGATGAACTAATATTTCGTTAAATGAATAGAATAAGCAGTTTTAACTGTTAAATATTTAACTCGCATTTCTAACAAATCCAATAACAGCTAATTTCTAGATGAATTAAAAAAAAAAAATGCTCTGATAGATGCATTATCTAAAGCACACCTAAATACTTATCCCAATAACAATCAGATCTTAGATATACATGATAAAAGTAGAACTACTTGTAAATTACAATCAATAAAATATAATGTTAATATAATAAATAGTGTATTCTAACATATAATTTTATACATGATAATTACTTAATAATTATATGGTAGTTATAATAGTAATGCAATAGAGAGAATGTATCACCCTTATAATATTTTTAATGAAATTATTTTATTAATAATGATTAATTTATAACTATTAAAAACAGATATAGATATAGGTTAAGATAATAATGAAGATAATAAAAAACATTGTTTTCGTTAAAATAAAAAATTATATAGTATTTCAATAATAAGTTGTTTATAAAAAATTAAAACTCGCCCATTATTTAACTTATTTCACATTATTTTTATCGTATTCTAATTTTAGTCTCGTTTCAGGCCCTCTAGTTCAGGTTGATATGCCAAATTTTGTTCCTTAGGTAAACACAGAGGAAGTAAGTATAATGTCTAGCACTAACCGAAAAATATAAACCTATGTAATACCAATTAACACTTCCCTCTTT
>JABUQX010121902.1:12500-20000 GCA_015478945.1 Trachelipus rathkii | reverse complement strand
TGTATTTATCAATGTTGATGATATTTTTAACTCTGAAAATTATCTTTGATTTAGTTACCCTGTTAAAAATAGACTTAAGTTAAATTTGTACTTATAATTTGATTTCAATTTCATGGTTATTTTTGTTTACGGAGCGACGTCCTGTTTCTAATCTTAATTCATTTTTGTAAATATGTAAGATGTTTTTATGATAATTATTTGTAACGTTAAATGTAAATTTATTTTTGTATCTAATAATGTTCTATATAGAATTTATAACTTTAATATTTGTTAATATTTATTATATATTATGTATTTTAGTTTTCACCTGAAGATGGAAATAGGTTAATTTCCGAAACGTTGTGAATTTTGAATAAAGATTTCTATGTGGAGGGCTCTGGTGTTGCTTTTCCTCATCAAATTAAAATTCCCATCACATAGTAACTGGATCGACTCTTTGTCGGAAATATGGCCAAGCTGCACCTAAGACTATCAGACATTTCGAGAGCCTTTCATTTAGATTGGAGAAGAGAAGACTGGACGTCGCTTTTTTGAATACATGTAAGGCTTATGGCGTAATTCCTGGTTTTATTAAATTTAAACTTTTTTCCAAACGCTTATATAACTGTAATATTTACAAGGGTTTTCAATTTAAACTATTGAATAATGAAATAGCTTATAAAAACAAAGAAATTAAAAGAATTAATCTACAGTATAATGAATGCCGAAATAAACTTAAAACCGATTTAACTTTTCTTGAGTTTTTGTTTGTCACAAATAAAATTTCAAAACTTATAAATAAACGCTTAACACTATGTAAGATCCGTCACGACAATAAACTAAAAGCTTTAAATTTACATAGATGTGACCTTTCCGTCAACATTGATAAATACATATATAATTATTCTTCCAAAGTTTTGTCAACTAATGAAAAGCGCCTCCTGGGCTTGGGTCTGAATTTTTGTTTGCCTGTATATCATATAGATTATTATAAATATTTTAGTGCTTTCGAGAGATTAATTTACTCGTTGAAGAATTATGAACCATTCAATTCCGACTTTAATACAGTTACCCTTAAAGTAAAACTTCTGGCCCAAAAATTTTATTTTAAATTTAATGCTTCAAAAATTTTCTCTTATTTAATTTCGAAGACTGATATTGGTATTTTGAAATCACTCAAGAATGATCTTTCAACAATTATTTGTAAACCTGACAAGGGCCTAGGTGTCGTCCTTTTAGACAAAGCTGATTATATTAATAAAATCCTTAACATTATCTCTGACACTACTAAGTTTACTCCAATTCACAATAAAGATCCTTTGATTCTGTCACTCAATTTAGAGGAGAAGGTTAATCGTTTCTTACGTAAGATGCTGAAAGCCAACAAAATTAGTAAATCAGTATTTAATGATATCTACTCTCATGGTTCTTCACCAGGAGTATTGTACGGTCTCCCTAAAATACACAAAACTAATGTTCCCATCAGACCCATTTTAGCAGCTTTCAATACACATAATTATAGACTAGCAAAATTTCTAGTACCTCTTTTGACCCCTTTCGCAAATAATGAATATATAATTAAGAATTCCTATAGTTTTAAGAACTGGATTTTGGACATTAATTTGAACGATTATTTCATGTCAAGTTTTGATATTGAGTCTCTGTACACAAATATACCTATAAATGATGCAATAGAATTTCTCCTAGACGATATATTTCAGTTAAATCATAGTTTTAACGGCTTCAATAGATCTGAATTTAAAACTCTACTTACATTAGCCACCCAGGACACCTATTTCTTTTTTAATAATATACTGTACCAACAAACAGATTCTCTAGCCATGGGTTCCCCACTTAGCGCCACCCTAGCCAACTCTTATCTGAGTCATTTTGAAAAGATCTGGTTATCAAATTGTCCCCCCTCCTTCAAACCAGCCCATTACAAGAGGTTTATGGATGACACTTTCCTACTTTTTTCTGATAAAGATAAGGTTTTACCTTTTTTTGATTACTTAAATGCTCAATTAACTAATATAAATTTTACAAAAGAAGATGAAGTGGATAACACCCTACCATTTCTGGACATGCTTATTAGGAAATCAGACTCAAATTTCACCGTAAGTGTTTACCGAAAAAAGACTTTTTCAGGTTTAGGACTAAATTTTTTTAGTCACATCCCTCTTGTTTTTAAATGTAACAGCATTAAAACTTTGTTATATAGAGCTTACCACCTTAGTTCCACCTTCCAACTTATGCATAAAGAATTCAATTTCCTTTTAAATTTTTTTAAATGTAATTATTACCCCTCTTCACTAGTTCACAAATATATAAGTAATTTTTTGAATTCCTGTTACGCGTCCAGACCTTTGATTTATTCCGCACCAAAATGTGATTTATATATAAAGTTACCCTACTATGAACATATATTTACAAAACTACGTAAGGAATTAACCTTTCTTTTACGAAACCATTTTCCCCAATTGAATGTCAACTTAATTTTCACAGCTTCACACAAGATATCTTCATTCTGCAATCATAAAGACCGTATCCCTATAGCTCTTCAGTCCTCAATTATATATAAATTTAATTGTGACAGCTGTAATGCTGTCTATATTGGCAGTACGTCTCGCCAGTTCTACGTGAGGATAAATGAACATAGGGGTATCTCCACCCGTACCAAATCATTATTGAATTCACCATCCCACTCCGCCATTAGAAATCACTCCCACACAGCAGACCACACCTTTAACTATAATAATTTTAATATCTTAGCACAAAGTAAATCACAAACCAACCTAAATATTTTAGAAACATTATACATCCACAACACCAAACCTTCCCTCAATAGCGATTCCGGTCCTTTTAAACTACAGTTGTGTTAACCCTGACATGGAGTAGCGCCCTTCTCGCATATACGTTCAATAGATCTTAAATTTGTAACTCTAAATGGTGAGTTTTTTGTTTTGTTTACCAGAGTATTTTGATGATGTTTTTAACTCTGAAAATTATCTTTGATTTAGTTACCCTGTTAAAAATAGACTTAAGTTAAATTTGTACTTATAATTTGATTTCAATTTCATGGTTATTTTTGTTTACGGAGCGACGTCCTGTTTCTAATCTT
This sequence comes from Trachelipus rathkii, assembly GCA_015478945.1. Taxonomy (NCBI): domain Eukaryota; kingdom Metazoa; phylum Arthropoda; class Malacostraca; order Isopoda; family Trachelipodidae; genus Trachelipus; species Trachelipus rathkii. Next base: position 16,900 of record JABUQX010121902.1, on the reverse strand, counting down.
AATTCATTTTTGTGAATATGTAAGATGTTTTTATGATAATTATTTGTAACGTTAAATGTAAATTTATTTTTGTATCTAATAATGTTCTATATAGAATTTATAACTTTAATATTTGTTAATATTTATTATATATTATGTATTTTAGTTTTCACCTGAAGATGGAAATAGGTTAATTTCCGAAACGTTGTGAATTTTGAATAAAGATTTCTATGTGGAGGGCTCTGGTGTTGCTTTTCCTCATCAAATTAAAATTCCCATCACATAGTAACTGGATCGACTCTATATATATATATATATATATATATATATATATATATATATATATATATATATATATATATATATATATATATATATATATATATATATATATATATATATATATATATTCTATATATATATATATATATATATATATATATATATATATATATATATATATCCTACAAACTTTCAGGTGGCCTTCAAGGGGAGGTTTGAGCACCTGTTTGTGGACATGGACCTGCTGATGACCACAGCCCTCCACCCCCATTTCAAACTTCCAGTCGTTGAGTTCCTGAATGAGGACTTGAAGGAGATCATCAGGAAGAGGGTTATCAGTGAGGTGCTGATAAACGTGACTCCTGGTCACGACAACGATGGTGCCGCCCAAGAGCAGGAGCAGGTGGAAAACGACCCCTTCCATTACATGAAGGTGAATGACAACCAGACTCTGGCTCCCGACCACCTTGAGGAGGACTTGAAGAAGGCCTTTGAGATTTGGAACAAGCTGAAGGTGAAGAGGACCACCCCTCTGTCTGTGGACCTGTTCCCCCAGCAGCACAGAGAAGCCTGGTTGGACCTCTTTATCAAGTACAATACCCCTGTCCCCTCCTCCGCGGCTGTGGAGAGATTGTTCAGTTTGGGCTCTAATGTTCTCAGGCCTAAGAAGTCATCCCTGACTGATGAGAATTTTGAGAAGCTGGTGTTTCTGAATTGAAATATGCACCTCTTGAATTTGAAGTGCCTGTGCCAGAAGGAGTAAAAGGAGTAGGATATATATATATATATATATATATATATATCAGTGGCGTACCTTGAAGATTACACTTGGGTAGGCAAAGTTATATATATATATATATATATATATATATATATATATATATATATATATATATATATATATATATATATATATATATATACTATATACTATATATATATATATATATATATATATATATATATATATATATATATAATATATATATATATATATACATTTATTTCTTTCTTTTTTTCTTTATCTACCTTTTTTTCCCAAAGATTGGGAGTAAGGTGCGCTACAAGCATCGGAAAAAAAAAGCAGTAGGAGAACATGACAAATGTCGAAAAGAAGCCCTACCGCCCCCTCTGTACCATTAATAAGTAAGAACTCATCGCAATCAGAAAATCCACCCTAGAGCTATGGGACCGCGACGGATCCACACTATGGTAAGTCGTCAAATGTAGGGTTCTCCCCTGGCCCAAGTGGATTTTAACCACTTTGCAACACCGCATTCTCTCCTATCATTCACCTTTCTTCTCGCCTCTAGCCAAACTCACATTTATCTCCAAACATTCCTTTACTGACTCAATCCACTTTTTCTTCGGTTTAACCAGTCGGTTCCCAACACACCACCACTACATCCGCTTAACCAACCGAATTACCATTCATCAACACATGACAAACCATCTCAACATACTTTAATTTATTCTCTCGTTTACCTTTTCTTCACACCACACAGATCTACATGGTTAGTCCTCATTCTATCGCTCACACTAGCATATATATATATATATATATATATATATATATATATATATATATATATATATATATATATATATATATATATATATACTCTATATATATATATATATATATATATATCTAACATAATTGTAGTTACTAATCAGTCATTGTTGTTGTCGTCCTCCTCCTCCTCCTCCTCCTCCTTCTCCCTTCTTTGGCATCCTAGAAGCACGATCCTCTTGAGAGCTCTGGGAGAACGAGTTTTGAGGCCTGATGGAAGAAGTTCTACTGAAAGGATAAAACCCTACCTGACAGTGTTTAACTCGAAAACTGGCGTCAGAGAGACCATTGCTCCGAGAAATGGTTCTCTACATAGTGCTCTAGTTCTGGAGTTTCGGGCCAGAAGAAGAAGATGCTAGACCAACTGAAAGGCGAAAACCCTTCCTTGGAGTTGTTTCTTTTGAAACTTCATTATATATATATATATATATATATATATATATATATATATATATATATATATATATATATATATATATATATATATATATATATATATATATATATATAATATATATATATATATATATATATATATATATACTGCTCTTATATATATATATATATAAAGTTTCAAAGAAATATGTATATAGGAAAAAAGAATATAAAAGGTGCATACGTAGGAGGAAAAAAAAGAGATAAAAGATCAGTTTGGAAGGAGGATGAATGGGGACTTACAAGGGAATAGGAATCTCTTCTGGAAGGTAGAGCGAAAGGTTAAGAATGAAAATAAGGAGAATCTGCTTAAAATAATGAATAGGGATTGTGCCTTTTTAACTGATGAAACGGATGTGAGGGGAGTGTCGAAGGAACATTTCGAAAATCTGTATAATATTGATAGTAATGAAGAGGTGACGTGAATGTGGGTGGGTTTGATGGTGCAGGAAGGAATATATATTTTGAGGATGAAGTCATTACTAAGGAGATGGTAATAGATAGAGTGAGAAAGTTGAAGAATGGTAAATCTGCAGGTATAGATGAAATTGCTGGTGAAGTGATCAAGAACGGAGCCGAGATGGTGATTGATTGGATTTGGAAATTTTGCAACAAAGCATTTATGGAGGGTACAGTTCCGAGTGATTGGAGGAGAGCAGTAATATCACCCTTATATAAGGGTAAGGAGATAAGGGTAACTATAGGAATTAGTTTATTGAGTGTTGTAGGGAAGATATATGCTGGTATTTTGGTCGAAAGAGCGCGTCGAGTGACTTAAGGACTGATTGGTGAAGAACAAGGTGCGTTTAGGAATGGTAGAGGATGTGTGGATCAAATCGTTACATTAAAACAAATTGTTGAGAAAATGAGGGAGAAGAAGAATAAATTGTATTTAGGTTTTATGGATTTGCAACAGACGTATGATAGGATTAATAGGGAAGCTCTATGGCAGATTTTAGCTATATATGGTGTTGGTGGTAGGCTTCTGAATGGAATCAAAAGTATGTATGACGATAGTGAAGCGTGTACAAAAATAAAGTGATTGGTTTAATATTAATAGCGGAGTGAGGCAGGGATGTGTTATGTCTCCTTGATTATTCAATCTGTATATGGATTGGGTTATGAAAGAATTAAAGGTGTGGGTGGAAAGAGATGGTGTTAGAATGATGGAGAATGGAAGAGAGTGGAGGTGCCCCTACCACATTATATGCGGATGATTTGGCATTGTGTGAGGTGAATCTGAAGAGAGTTTGAGAAAATTGGTAGAGAGCTTTGGTAGGATGTGAGTAAGGATGTAAGTGGTAGATAAGAGGAAGCTTATGGTTGTGGTGAGGATAGTCTTGAGCAACTGGAACAAGTGTCTGAGTTTAAATATTTAGGATATATATTTTGGATGATAAGGGAACAGATATTGCAGAGTGTAGTAGGAAAGTTGTGAATGTCAGGAAGGTGGTGGTGCAATTAAATCGTTGGTGGATGTAAAGGGACTAAGTCTTGAGTGCACTAGGTTCTTACATGAGGGTATGTTGTTACCAGTAGTAATGTATGATAGTGAGGTGGTCTGGGGATAAGGAGTGGTGATCTGAGTAAAGAAATGTGGACAATCTTAGGGGCGTGCCAGGTGTGAAAAGAATTGATAAAATGAGGAATGAACGTATTAGAGAGTTGTGTGGTGTGAAGAAAGGGATAAATGAGAGAATGAATGAAAGTACGTTGAGATGGTTTGGTCATGTGGAAAGGATGGATGACAGTCGGTTGATTAAGGGGATGTATAGTGGTGTGTGTGTGTGTTGTGAATCGACCAGCTGGGAGACCGAACAAAAAGTTGACTGAGTCAGTAAAGGAATTCCTGGAGGAGAGAAATGTAAGTTTGGTAGGGCGCGAGTAGAAAGGTGCATAATAGGAGTGAATGACGGGGTTTTGTAAGGGGGTATGGTTGTGGCCCACCTGGGCCAAGGGATGAATCCCATACTGACGAGATGCCCTAGTGAGGGTCCGTCGTGGTCCAGTGATGCTCTAGGGTATATTTTCTGACTGCGACGAGTTCTCACTAATAGGTATAAAGGGGACGCAGTAATTCGACGAAAATAAAGAGACTGGAGAAAGGTATAATGTGTGTAGGCGAGTTACT
>JABUQX010121902.1:0-7500 GCA_015478945.1 Trachelipus rathkii | reverse complement strand
ATTTCCACATGTTTTCTTTAAAAGAAGGCACCGCTCACTTAGAAATCCTGTTTGATGAAATTGGGAAAGTTTCCAAGACATTTAATATAAAATATATAGTTTATAGTTAAAGGGCCAAGGATGTTTATACTGATATCAAACAAGCGAGAGTACAGAGAAAGGAACAACTATCGAAAAGAATAGGAAAGTACAATTAAAAAGATTTGTTATAGAATTGAGGGAGATTGTAGAAGTTAGAGTTTTAAAGAAATTTAAAATTTCACAAAAAGGTTGAGAACACACCCATACCCGGAAAATAATCTAAACATCACTGAAATCCGTACTAGAGATAAAAGAAAATGGAATCGGAAAAAGAATTAAGACGGAGAGGGCCAATTCTAGAAAGTAAAGAAGAGGGCACAGAATTGAAAATATGAGATTGGAAAGAATGAAAGAGGTTCGATGTCATCAAGCATATGAATGGATAGATGTTAGAAATGTGCTTAGGTGAGAAAGAAAATCATTAATGAAAAGCAAAGAATAAAAAGAAATAGACAAGACAGAACCCACTTGAGGATCCACAACTATTGACAGAAAAAAGAAGCAGAAGAAAAATATAACACAATCCCAATCAACACAGCTGATATTGAAAGCAGAATTATATAAAAGATATAGTACCATAAGTGAGAGCCAATGGCAAAGAGTAAGAAGGAACTCAAAGGAGGGTAGCTTGATAGAGAAGTGACGCGTGCCAGTACCCGGCAAATGCTATTAGGGACAAATATGCTACAAGAGCCACCACGCACAGTCTCCCAGTACACATCCTCCAAGGAAGACAAGGCAAAAACACATCAAATCCTAGAAATTAAGATAAGAGAAAGAATACATATCACCTACCCGTAGACCTCGAGCAGCACGATATAAACACATACCTGGTGATCGGAAAAGAAGGTGAATGAGATTCCAGATATGGTCTATAGAAATGAATGAGATTAGAGTAAAGGGTTTTCAAAGATCATTAAGATATAGAATACAAAGTTAGAGGCTATGGAGCGATAGTATAAAGAAAAGGAGTACAGAATAGCGGCTATCCTTTTATTTCGGATAATAGGTATGAGAGTCATATGTGCGCTTTCCATCACTTGAGGGAAAAGTCTAAGTATTGAAAAGGCATAAGAGAATAATATATTGAAGCAAGAGTGGGAGGAGGCCAAGCAACGGAAAAAAGCACGACTTCCCTCAAAACCTCGGGGAGGAATCAATACCATACGGAAAGACACACACCGACATAACATTCATAAAACGATTCATAAAAGATTATCAGGAAAGCACCAAATGAACCAACAACACGAATCAAAAATGAAATTATCGTCAGGTAAAACCGGCGTTAGGAGACCACCTGAGCAACAACACATCCCAGAGATAGACGAGCACCAGCGAAAGACACCACAAGGAAATGCACGATCGACTCAAGGGAAATTGAAAAAAATTAAGAAAGGAAAAATAGAAAGGCCGAAGTATGATTGGCCTATATCAAGGTCAGAGAGAGAGTATAATAGCACACGAAACCATTCAGATCGAATAAGAGGAGGAAGGATTAGAAAATTACAGAAAAGTTGTTGAGAGATGTTTGTTGTCATAAGGGCCAGAAAGGATTTGGTCAGTAGAAGAGAACCATATGGAAGCGTTATGGTCGCACTTTCTTATTGATGAAAGGCCTGCTTTGCCTTCAGAAAGAAAAGAAATATCTCCCTGCAAACGAATCTAGAACTAGAAAATAAATAATAAAGCGAAGAAGTGAATAGGAGACACAGAGAAATTTTATTTCCACTCCGCACAACCACCAATACACATAAACAACACAACAAAACCTAAGCCCTACCTGAATGGCCACCACACAACAAAATAGCAAATACTCGAAACAACTAAAAAAAGAGAAACAACGCTCACCCAGCTTCGAAAACCATAGAGCAGTTTGAGGAAAAGAACCAGAGAACAATAGATATCTAAATGATACGCACAGAAAAGGGACAACAAAACCAAAAATGAAAACATATGCAATCAAATACCCAATCAAAACGAATATACATGCATACACACCATATATCCGTAACCCGGAACAGAGGGCGAAGCGATCACCTGAAAAAGGTCAAAGCAGTATATCCAAATATAATAAAAGTATGCGAAGAGCAGCAAGACAGAGACAACACCAAATCGGCCAACGCTACAAGGCCAGAAAGACACGCACGAGAGGCAGGCACTAGGAGACTAGTTGGAGAGTCAAAATAATTAAAAAATAATAAAGAGAATAAGTATTGGTCAGATTTACCAATAGGAGAGAAGTTGGAATGCATTATTAAAGAGAGAAGGTACTAGTGGGAGAAATCAATAGATCATAAGGTGTGTTCAAGAAAATTGGGTGGGACGATCCGGAATGTGTGTCGAGATTCTATTAATTAGTTGCTCCAAGTATAACGTTGGAGATGTCTAAATGATTCAGGCCTATTCCCTTCCCCATCACATAATCAGTATTGAGAAGGACCCAACCAATCAGTGTTGTGTACATTGAAAAGATCCAATAAAAATAGAGGACACTCAGTATTTGGATGAAGAAGAAAAATATAACAAGATCGTCTATGAGAAAGTAGTAAGATATTCAAAAAGGCAGTAGAAAATCTGTCTGTTTAGGATGAAACAGTAGCAGAAGCAACAGGTTATATATAAAAAGTTCAGAAGGAAAAAAGATTTAAGCACACGACACATTAACGCACGTTAAGGAGATTCGAGAGTTCCCGAGACGTTGTTACAGAGTGTACTATGTTTAACATAGGCACATACTCCACCTTTAAGGACACGGAAATTATGCAACATAAATTATAGAATTGAATATATTAAACGACGTAGAAGTCGTATTATATATACTAATACTCTACCCTCAACCACAAAATATCACCTACGTAATATATACCATGATAGCATATCATACATACTCCACAACAACCCAACTATATAATATATACACTACATATATAATACTCCCTCAACCAAACTACTATTATAACCTCACACCTATACCTAATACCCCATATAACCATATAAAAATATTTATATAAGTACCACTCACAAAAAACAATATAATACACACACACCTATATCATCATAACACTATCCCAACCATCATCATACCTCATATATATCACTCACACCTATACCCACAAACCCTACTAACTTATATATACCATAACCTACTCCCTCCCATCAAAACTCCATAGATACAAAAACCCACACCATACATAAACACACATCAACTACTCACCTAAACCACCACAACCCTATCATCTTACCTATATCAACTATAGAACAATATACTAGTCATAAATATTCTCACATTCATCTCAATTATAACCCTCTTTATATCTACACACACCATAAATACTACTACTATAACACTAAATCACCTACGTACTACCCAGACCCATACAACAACCACAGACTCTAATATATGCAACTAACCCCAAACAATATATATATATATATTAACATAACATTACCAGTAAAATAACCCACCTAAAACATATACCTACTCAAACTACTACTATATAATATCCATATACCTCAACACTACACTAAATACCTCATACACAACCAATCATACTACCCACATCAAATAATACTACTAAATATACATAAACACTATACCACTCATACCTATAAACACTAACTCTATATAACACAACCCTACACAAACCATAAAATATTACACATATATCCATAAACTACGATACAACCACCAAACCACCAACTCTCATAACTACAATCCCACCACACTCCAAACATCCTACATAAAAACACCCCATATTACCTACCACCCACCACCGCCCACCCACACCTCCAAACCAACCAAACAATAAAATCAAATAAAATAATACACCCTTCACCGCTAAAAAAATATAACCAATATCACTCAGAACCCTACCATCATAAACTAATACTACACTAATAACACCAAACATCCATATAAAACTAAACCAGAATACCCCATTAATACTACATAATTACAAATACAAAAACCTATATAAACAAATACTCACCTTCACTATTATCAAACTATAATATTATAAAACTCATAATACACATCATACCTCAACTCACTCCAAATAACCACCTCACCACAACATCCTATAAGTACCCACCCTCACCAATAAAACACATAATACTAACTCACACAACCTCAAAACAACCTAAAACTCCTACCAATACTATCACCCTCAATAAAATAAATAAACTACCTACCAATACCCGATACACCAAAAATACTACATAAAACTAAATACCTAAACTCTACACTAACTACTCACCTCTTACATATATATCACTCAGCTAAACTCATAAACTATAATACCACAACTATATACCACTCACTATCTATATATAAAATAATCACTATATCCATATATATACTATATAAACACCCAATATAAAATAAACCCTACATACTTAACTCATAATACCCACCCCAATACCCTATCATCTACACACAAAACAACAATCCACACACCCTACAAGCTCATACACATACTAAAACACCCACAAATAACAATCAACACATCGTATTACCAAAAACTCAACACCCAATACCCTATATTTCACTACATAATTACATTCAATATATAAACGAAATACTTACCTAATAATACAATAATCAATGCGTAAAGCTTTGACCCCCCACCTTGGAAAATTTTCTGCGAGACGACCCATGTGTTCTTCACCATCAGTCCTATCTAGTCACTAATGACGACACCTTTCGACTAAATATACCAAGGCATATATCTTCCCTACAACACTCAATAAACTAAATTCCCTATATATAATTATCTACAGTTCACCTCATTCCACCCTTTTTCCCATTATGTAAAGATAGGTCATATTACCTGCTTAATCCTATCAATACGCTTGAACCAATATACCTTCAATAAACCCATTCGCATACTAACTAGCTCAAATCAACTCAATCACTATTCTTGCCTCCGTTTTGAATTCATATTCACTAGTAATTTTATCTTTATATACCTGCAGATATTACAATATCTTCAACTTTCATACTACATCTAACCCTTATATTACCTACCTCGCTTACTAATACCTCAAACACCCAAAAATATACCTATTACCATTCTAAATGCAACCAATCAAACCCACACTCTCAATAATATACACACTCTATCATCTACTGGACGCAATGCTACTGGACTCTCGATCCAGTGTATCCTTTCACCACCTCTCTCACTACTACACAATCTCATCACGCTATACACACGAATGACAACACAAGATCACCCTATCTCTTTCTTTTCAATTACCTCCATAACGCTCTATACCGACCTACTAATAAACACAATATAAATACAATAAAAATATTAACATAACCTAAATACTACCCAACCAATAATACTTACATATAAACACAAAAATAAAAAATAAAAAAACATAACAAAAATAATAAAAAACAACATAAATATATAAATATATATATATATTATAATAAAATATAAATATATATATATAATATAATGAATATAATATATATATAATATAATAATATGAAAACTGAAAAACAAATCTGGTAAGCAAATGAAAGGAAAAGCTGATTGTTAGCAGCTGACATAGGAATGTTGTGATGTACTAAGAGAGGAAGTAAGATGTTAAAACAAGGTGAAAGTAGTGAATTGAAGAGAGTGAAACAAGCGAGTTAAAAGTAGAAGAAAAGCTGTGGTTGATATGTTACTAAAAGAAAATGATGGAGGTTCATAAGAAAGAATGTTTGGAATATATATAAGAGAGGAAAAAGGATTTTAAAAAGATGGACATTACATAGGAATTAAAAAAAGAAGGTTAATAGATACAGCTTTTGGAAAGGAGATGAATATCATTAAAAAAGAGAGAATAATTTAGAAAGATCTTCATGAGCAATGGAAAAGTGCGAAATTGTTAAGAATAGGGAATAGGGAATTGCTTCTTAAAATAATGTATATATCCACAGCTGTTACCTAAACTAGACTAACTAAATAATATATCAACAAGAATAACCCAATTAATATAAATATAAAAAATTATATTCAAATACGTGTGTATTAAGATAAACAAGATCTCGGAAACAGAACCCTACTTAAAATTTAGAATATTTCACCTAGGTCAGTTTCCGCCCACTGCTGTCCAATTCACGCCACCCCCAGATATAAACTGCATGGAACAACGCAGAATTTCGTATGTACCAAAGTGGCTCATAATGACCCAAGTTCACCGGCAAAACGACCAAGATCCACATCACCATACTCCTTAAACAATACTCCTGTAAAACCTGTAAAACTTCAAAGTTGCTCTGGAGGTGCTCCAGTTGTACTTTAATGGATATATACATAACTCAAATAATAAGTATTAGATATATAAATATAGTTATAAAAAATATAATATAAATAAAATACACGCAAATACCCTAATAATCATAATACCTAAATCTCAGCCTACCCTAAAACTATACTTAATAATAGCTAATAATATATAAAATATATATACATATATATATATATATAATATACTCACTAAATCAATCATAATCCACGCTAATATATATATATTTTGCAACATCATTAATAATAAAAAAATATATATATATATATATAAAAAAATAAATAAAAAAATAATATATAAATATATATATATATAATATATAATATATAGTATATAATAATTATAATAATTAATATATATATAATATAATATATAAATAAATATATATATATACTATATAATTATATATATATAAAGTTTACTTTCTTACCTATCGAATCGAGTACATTTGAAATATCGATACATTTGAAATATTGAAAAGAAGCAGGAAAATGATTAAAATTACGAATAGTATAATTTTATTAAAATTTTAATTTAATAACTTAATAAATATATAAATAATATATAAATAATATAAATAATATATAATATATATATATATATAATATATAATAAATATAAATATAAATATAGATATAAATAAATATATATTAATAAATTATATAATATTATAATATTATAATATCATTCTTATATGGGCGCTAAGACGTTTACGCAGCATCGATTTGGCACAGATTTGTGCCAAATTTTGTATATGCAGCAATGACAAAAGGGGTATTTACCCTTTTTAAGGGGCTCGAGGCCGAGCCACCGGGGACGGAGGGCGGGGACGCCTCATACCCCGGGAGGGGCATGGTCGGGAGAAACCCCGCGACACCCAAAGACCCAAGAGCGGGGGTTCCCGGAGACCATCCCCCGGAGGGGGGATTAGTCCCCCCCGTAGTCCACCTAGAGGCCGAGAGACCCGATTTCCTTGACATCGGGGGCGGCCCTTACCCGTGCGGTATTCGTTAGTTTTTGCCCAACCCCCAGATAAATATTTCCTTTATAAAAAAAACTTTTCGTCCTTTTTTCTCAACTGTCACCATCTCATTGCCACCCGCCGCCTTCTAC